>VDFB02005653.1:0-68682 GCA_007258455.2 Sequoia sempervirens | reverse complement strand
TTTTACTTCTTACCACCAACCCAATTTCCTATTGTAATTTGACAAGAAATAAATTTTTCATTTGTCAGCCTTTTTGGCACATGTTTTTCTATGAATGGCAATGTTCACTTTGCAAGAATAATCATTGAGTTGGCAGTAAGTTGGTGAGTCTTTTCCACTACGTTTTTCCTTTTGTGAGTATAGTGATTTTCTTACAATCATTATGAGTGGTCTCGGTACCCCAGTTTGTCTCATGGGACAAAATCTACAAGCATTTTTCATAGGAGAGGTCAGTAATGATATGATCAAGCACCTATTGCACACAAAGAACTATCTGGTTATTATGGAATTTAAGTGGGTCTTAGGGAGAGACTATGTAAAAGATGAGAACCAGTTGCACTATAATAGAAACATCATCTCTGAGTTCATAGCCTCGTTGCTTCATTTGGACATGTCCAAACCCTAATTTATCAAACTCTATCATGCCATTTTGACTTGACATAGCTTGACGGCTTGGGTGAGATTGTTCAGGTGTCCATTCCTAGCCTTGGCATCCTATCAATGATGGACATCCACAGGAAGGTGGATAATGTGGAAGTAGTGTCCTAGCTACCTTTTTTTACCGACTTTCAAACCATGGACTTGGAATGCCACTGTCAGTGGTCCTGACATGCAGCTGACTTTCTCTTGAAGATGAACAACATGGAGTGCATCCATGGCATCAAGTGGATGACCCATTTTGAGAACTTGGTCTATAGCCCTAGTGTTGAGGAATAATCCTATGCAAAGCTCGTGTTCCTTGTGTGACAAAGTATCCACTACTGCCTACTCGTGAACCTTGAATATGTCATGTTTTGACCATCATTGTTTTTGGAAGCTAAATTTCTTTGTTGTTTTAGTACAGCCTCCAATTTTTATTTTGAAATGATGTATCTTTTTGCTTTTTGGAAGAGAATATTTTCAAGCTTCTCTCAGATCCTTAGGCTCAAAAACTAGTACTATATTATAAATGATTTTCAATTATTATAATATAGTATTTTCCTATCATTTATGTAATTAGGACAAAAATATTATGGTTAATGCAATAAAGCATATAAAGCAAACCCTAATAAACAATGAAGCACAAATGAGCATAAAGACATAAAGCATAAAACAATATTACCAAATCTTCATGCCACCATTGATTCACCTCCATTGCACTTCTCCATTTTGCTTGAATATGACAATTTCCCTCAGATTTGAGTGTGCAATAATAAGTCTATGACATGTGACTAGCAAAATATTGAAGATTGTTGTCTCACACTAGTAGCATGTACTTGCATAATATGTGTAGATGATAGATAGATATGGATAAAGGATTCAAGAATGATTTTGACAACATAAGGATACTTGAAGAATCAACCCCCCAAATGGCTTATGAGAGAGTTTATTTATAGACAATGTCTAATTTGGATTGATGATTGAGATTGGATGTCAATAAGATGTCTTAATGAATGGCCAAGATTTAAAGTTGTAGTATGGACTAGGGTTAGGTCAAAATTAGGACAATGACAAGAAATGAATGGCTAAGATTCAATTATAAAATAATTCAATCAAGGGCTAAAATTAAATGAGATGTCAAGATAAGATTTGATGTGGAAGATAATATTGGCATAGACAAATAGGCGATAAGAGAATAATAAAAGTTATTTAATTTAGGAGAGAAAACACTAATGAATAATTAAATAATTAAAATTTATTTAATTAATCAAGGAGGAATAAAGATAAAAAAATGAATTAATTAAATAATTAAAATTATTTAATTAATAGAAGACATGTGACTTTACAAAATAATTAAATAATTAAAATTATTTAATTATCAAAGACAAAATAGAATGATGGAGAAAATAAGAGTCGCAGGCCTTAGGATAATTTTCAGTGTTTACATTTTACCCCTCTTTGAGATGATGTTCAAGATGATGAGATTTTTGTCAAGTAACATCATTTCAAAGAAGCTAAGGTATGGATAGAGGAAAATGGATGATGATAGAAAGATAAAGTGATGATGAAATAAGAGTGGAATGATGATCCCCCCTAAAGAGGATAGGTAGGTTGAAGGAACGTGAGTATGCTCTTGAATTGAATAAGAGGAAAATAGAAAAGTGGCATAGAAGAAATGTTAGTGTGGAGGATATGTTTGTTAGTGGAGACAACCTTAAAGATGCATATTTTTCTAGACAAGACTCCGCACTAATCATCATTGGGTCGTAAAATGACACAAATGGACAAAAAACACCATGGTATGACAGACCAGGGTGTGCAAGGTCATCCACTTGTAAAATAGACAGTCGCAAACAAGGAATGTCCTAGCTCATACTAAGGGTGAAGTTGCGCCAGTCCTTTTTCCAAGACAATCTACAAACAACAATCAAATAAAAACAAAATAAGTCATCAGACATCATCACACCTCTAAATTCTTCATGAGACATCCTCAAGGTAGCTAATAACATGCCCAAGAGACAAAGCAATAAAAAGATAAGACAAAATAGACTAGAAAATTAACAACCATTCAATGTGTTTGCAAATATTTGTTTGCATTACAGTTTGACAATTCAATAGTTTGATGGTTTGACGGTGCCTAAGGTCAGGAAGGACACATCCTGAAAAGACAAATGACATTTTGATGAGGTCCAAGTCCAAGAAGGACGAATCTTGGAGAGGACCAAAGAGTGATGAGGTTGAAATTTTTTTGGAAATTTGAATAATGTGACTAGATGATTGACTAGACTATGTTGTCTAAGTTTAACTTAATGATGGATTGGACTATAATTCCTATTGGAGCATGATTTGAATGTCTTATGTTTGAGTGTGACTATGTTTGACGAAAGATGACTTTGTGTGAGGAGATTGATATTGTCTGACTTATTTGACCGATGCAACCTAATGTTTGATGAGATGGACATTGTCTGACTTATTTGACTGATTGACTATGTTTTCCTTATTTAACTGACGTGATGAATGTTGACTCATGATTTTGGGATTTTTGAGAGTTATTTGGATTTTTCTTATGTTTTTTAGATATTTGGATTTTTGTTTTTGGATTTTTTATGTTTATGATTTTTTTGGGATTTTTGACATGTTTTGATTTTTTTTTTTGAATTTTTGACATGTTATAATATTTTTCGATTTTTGGGAATATTTGATTTTTTTTGGATTTTTGAAATGTTTTGAGGTGTCAATGGATGAAAATTTGGGTAGCCTTTGTGCTAGATACCAATGACAAGGGGAAAACCAAGTCTAGGTGAAAGGGTGGGTGATAGGATATAAGGGATAAAAGGACTCATGATAGATGGATTGATGAAAAGGATATATGCATCATAAGAGAGCAATGATGTGATCTCCAATGACTATGTCACATAGGAATAACATGCCCCATCCTAGGTACAATACTTAGGATTTTTCATGACAAAGATTATGACAATAGGATAATGATAGACTTGTTTAGAAGGATGAGGTATGTCAAGAGATACCCAAAAAAACATGTTTCAACATTTTCCCTTTATGTCTTCATCAAGATCAAAAGGAGAAGGGTGGATAAGTGGACTCAATATGATAGGTATGTATGATGGCTAAAGATGGTAGGTAGGATGGAAATGATATGACATGAAAATTATAGGTTGGATCTAGATAAGACATTGTTCCCCCAAGTGTAAGTGACATAGAAGATCAACCTACACATGATGTTTGTTTGCTAGGTTTTCATCATGGTACTTATCCAGGGTGCCTGTTTACTAGGTTTTCACCATTGGACAAAGGGATTTCTCTTTACTCTTTTTCTTTTTGACTTTTGTGGCTTTTTGACTAGGAGAAGGGGAATATGGATAAGAGGGACTCAAGTGTTTAGTTCCATGAAAGGTGGTAGTCCCACTAGAGATGGATGTCATTGCATGGATCATGTCAAATGTCATTAAATGTTGGTAAGGGATGACATGAAAGGGAGATGGAGTAGGTAGATAATGGATTATGATGTGGATTATGAAGGAAAATAGTGGATTATGATGTGGATTATGTAGGGAAGATATATGACTTATGCAAAAGATGAATGGGGAGGCTTAGCCAAAAGCATGGACCATAGGAATGTGGGGGATATATGTAGGATAATGAGTGAAGGGTGAGGAGATGGAGGTATGTGGAATTGTTGTGAAATAGAAGGGAGACATGACCAATGGTTGCACACATTGTGATAAACATTGAAGATTTTGATGTGGATGAGGTGTAGGAAACAATGGAGATGTTTTTTTAGGAGGTGGAAAAAATGCTTTAGGTACCCACATAGACTTAGTATTTTTATGACTTTTATTTTGCTTGTGGGTTTTAGGAATTTGAGATTTTTGAATGGAATGTAGATTTTGGATGGAGGGATGGTTGGGATTTTTTTGATGTGGATGCCTCATTTTAATTGATTTCTTTTTGCCTAGGTACCTAAACCATTTTGTTTTTAGACTTTTCTTTTGGAGGTATGGGCTTATATAGATTTTTAGATGTATTTTTATTTGACTTTTTGTATTGATGTCCTAAGGTATGAGGGTCCTTAGTATTTTTGGCTTTATAGATAGAGGCATTGAAATTTTTTCTTTTAAATCCCATGGGTATGGTGGGATGAGTGGAAGCTTCATGTTTAGACAATGTGTGCATTGCTTGGTCATGATTAGGAATGTTAGGGTATTTATGGATAAATGGATAAGAGGATTGGATGGTTGGGATATTAGGTTTTGGGAGTAATGGTGGTAAAGTGGATGGAGGGATATTAGGAGTTGGAAGTAATGGTGGCAAAGTGGCTGGTGGAAGGTGTATGGTCACATGCTTTTGACATTTGTAGGATGATGGAGGAAGCATGGCAACATATGTCTTAGGCGTATGATAGGATTTATGATGGAAGGAGGTGGAATTAGGATGCATGAAGTACCAACATCTTGATATTGGTGTCCTTGGGGTATGAAATGGACAATGGGACTAGGTGTAGGTGGAACACTAGACATGAGTTCCTTATTGGATGGAGAAAATGATGCAAGGGAAGATAATGGTTGTTGTTCTAAGGAGGAACATTCATGAATGAGGGTGGAAAGATCAATAGGATATGATGAAGGATTTGCAATGGGGTTGATAGTGGGTGATGGAGGATCATTGGGATCTTGATTAGCATTGTGTTCACTTAGATCCAAGGTATTCATTTGATCGTGTGCTTGGTAGGGATATGTCTCATCAAGGGAAGTGGATGTTGATGGATCTTGGATAGGACTAGGTGGAGGTGTATTTGGAATATCTTTCTCATGGATTGGTATAGGATTAAGTTTCTCATCGATAAGCTCTTAATTGAATTATGGATATCATCTTGATCATAGAAAATATATAGATTATGGATAGGTTAGATGAAAATGATTTGATCTTGATTAGGAATAGTGCTTGATGTTTCCACATCTTTGGGAGTAGACTCTTGATATAACTCTTGGGTTTCTTGAATTGAAGTGGAAGGCAATGACTTTTGAATAAGCTCAACATGTTCTAGATGGTCATCGACATGGAGACATGATGGACGTTAACTTAGGCTCAATGGAGGAGACTCTTGAATAGGATCAAGGGGTTGTGGATGACATGGTTGGCTTGAAGGACTTGACATGATGTTTGAGGACTATTTTGTATGTTCAAGTATATGTGTTGAATGATATGGTGACAATTGATTCCTTGGTTGTAGCCCTTGGGTCACATCCTTTGGAGGTGGATGGGTAGAAGGTGTTGGATTAGGGTTTTGATTTTGATTGGATGAAAATATGATAAAGCTATAGGGTGTATGAGCTATATTGGTATTTCCCTTGTCAAATATGGCATTAAGACTTAAAGGCTCTTGATTTTTTTGCTAAGGTGGACTTGGGCTCATATTTTCTTGTTATGATATGGGTGGATATGTTGATGTGGCATTGACATGGTATGTAGATGGATTTGGTTGGCATGATGATGAAGGTGACACATGTTAGCTCTCAAAAACATAGGTTTGAACCATGAAGCGTTGCCAAGCTCTCACAATGTTTTAGGGTAACAGACAAGGTCAAATTGTTTAGACCTTCTACTCTTTAGGTGTTGCTAGACCTAGGTAGGTGTACCTATATGAGTGAGGTAGACTTGAATTATACTTATCTCTTTTGAAGTTTTATTCCCACAATGGCAGATGGAAGTGGACAAATGAAACTAAATTTGGTATAAATTGTATAGCAATATTCAAAACTAAATCCTAATATACTGAGTTAATAGATGTAAAGAAAATGAATGAATCTAAATGGTGAAATGCAGAGACTAGTGCCTTATTGGGTATGTGGAGTCAAATGAAATAGAAATGGGCAACTTATTTCTGGGGAACACTCAAATTTTTTGGCATATGTTTTGTTTATAACTTGTATAAACATGCAAGACTGTGATTACCAAGTTCTTCTTAATGATCCAGATGAATTTCCCTGATTACTGTGATCAATTAAAAGGATTTAATCTTTCCTTGAAAGAACTAATCAATCAACCACACAAATACAACAAATATGCACTAATAAACTGGATATAAACTTGTTATACAAATTTAAAGAACTAGAAACCATCAATCTTGGAGACAACTTAGTAATACTTTCAATAAGCACAATAGATAATTGACATCAGAAATGAACTACCGCATCAACTGATTTTCATTGATATCTCCATTTGAAATTATGCATCATAGTCTATGATCTAAGAATTTTATTCTACTGTATCCATTTCTAATCTATCTACTGCATCTAATATCTAATATGATGGGTCTTTTTACAATCAAAAATGGATATTTATACATTTGCATTTGAAAAGACACATCGTTTCATATTCAAATGTCAGCAAACAATATTTGGGCTCTACCATTATTGGCTAAGCACTCTCTGAGACATTTTATAGTCATATCGATCCTCAATTTTACACCGACAGTCATCCTACTACTCGTCGCTACGATGTCATGTCATCTCATCAACACTTTGTGTCTCACTAACGAATATCCTTAAATTCACTTTTGATCATTTTGACAATACTGAGTCAGGAAGAGGCTTCATAGAACACTTTGTCTTACTGAAAGTTGTCCCTCCATCATTTGTGTCACTGAGATAATTCATAATCAGGGAGAGGTCCCATATAATTCTTTGAGTCTTACCAAAAAACCCCATGGTGTATTCTTGTCGCTGAGATATATGGGCTTTCTCACTGATGAAACAACATATCGGCGTGACAAAAGAGTCAGAAAGACTGTATAACCTTACACCAAAAACCATTGATAGAACTCTCCTACGAATTGTCGGTGAGACCGAAGGCATTCGCCAAGACCTCACCCTGATAACCTTTTAATAGAATCCCATTGGCTTTGTCGGAAAGACATATATGAGTTCGCTATGACTCATTCTGATAACAATTCTTATGCCGATATGATCTTTCTATCACCGGTCGGTAAGACATGAAGTGTTTGGCAAGACCACATACCAAATATGTAACTCCTGTCGATACATCCTTCTGTGTGCTACTCGATGAGACATAATGCGCTCGATGAGACTTCATAACTTTATTCTGAAAGCCTTTAATACAATTCCATTCATATTGTCAGAAAGACCCGATGTGCTCGCCAAGACATTACATCGATACCACATAGCTTGGCAGATAAGCATCTTAGTGCACAAGTCAGTGAGACACGACCCATTTGGGGAGACCTCACCCCAGTGATATCACTCTCGCCGATATGAATTTTCCTCTGTCACCAAAACAATGTGTATGTCCTACCGAAAGGTGCATGCATATGATTTCTGATCGGTGTGATATCCCTAAGGTCTTTCCGATAGTCTGCAATGAATTTATATATGCAGAAAATGCAATATGGATCGAGGAGACCCTGATAATCTCTTGCCAATATGGGCTATAAAGTGAAATATTCAAGACTAGATGGATTTTATGGGACTATATGGCCAAATTTGGTGAAAATGTGGTCATGGTGGGACTTATTTGGAAAATTATGAGTATGAACAACATGTAAAATCATCAGAATTTTATAGTTCCAACAGTGGCTCTGTCTGGGGATGAATGATAGTAAGATCATTGCAAGAATCCAAATTTCTGGGTGAGCAGACCAAACTCAAGGTGATGGATCATGTGAGCATGATGAAATGAATGGAAATGGAAATGAATGTGACCCTATACTACTGTACATGGAAAATTTTGTTTTGAAAGAAGGAGAATCAGGATTGTCCATGTACTAGCAATTCTTGTTCCTTTTATTTCCTAGACTACTGTGCATGGAAGATAGAATTTTGAGAGGATTGCTAAGATTTTTCCATGCACTGGCAACCCTTAATCCTCTATATTGTTCAAGAACAAAAATGCTTCAGAAATTTCCCATGTATAGGAAAATCCTAATCTTCACCAGCCATATTCTGTAAATAATATGAATCTTCACCTCTCTTTCCAACAACCACAAAAGGTCCTAGCCACAGGTCTTCAAATTTCCCATGCTTGCCTTTCTCCTGACACCTTGCGTTCCACATCAGCACCAGATCATTTTCTTTAAATTTTATATCTTGTTCCTTTTTTATCAAATATATACATCATCTATTTCTATAACTTCATGTTCTTATTTTGAGCTCCTCTTCTTATCTCATCAAGTTTAGCTAGTTGTTCCATTCTTTCCTCCATAGGCTTTGGAATATCCAAATCTTCTTGAAGGACAAACCTATAGACTAGCAACAAATTTTGTAAAGGCATCCTGGCTTGTGTTCCATACACCAATTCAAATGGGGATTTTCCAACTGCCTTCTTTATAGTGATTTTGTCAGCCCAAACAACCAATTTCAATTTTGAATCCCAAACTTTCTTGTTATGACCTAGCATCCTTCTTATAATCTTTAGAAGACTCTTATTGCTAGATTATGCTTGACCATTAGCTTTTGGATGATAAGGAGTTGCATAAGAAATGGTAATGCCATACGTGCTACAAAAATTTCTTAATTCATCTGATCTGAAACACATCCCATTGTCAGTGATCAATCTTATTGGTGTACCAAATCTGGTAATGATGTTTTCCATTAGAAAATTTGTCAAAAATCTACTTGTAGCCTATTTAGTTAGGATTACTTCTACCCATTTGGTAAAATAATCAGTGGCCGCTAGTATCCATTTATGTCCTCCACTCAATTTTTCTTCTATTTCTCCAATGAAATCAATTCCCCATTGATGGAAAAGGGCATCAACCTGCAGGGGTCAAAGTGAAGAAGCTCCCTGATACTTCAATTTTCCAAAGAATTTCTAGTAGGCTTCACATTTTCTTACATATGTAAAAGATTCATTAAAAACCTTTGGCCAGTAATATCCTACCTGAGAATTTTGTGCACAGTTTTCTTTGCTGAGTAATGTCCTCCACAAACCTCTTCATGCATTTCACTTAAGACATGCATGGCTTGTGATTCATCCATACATAATAATAGTATACCATCCTTGTTCTTCCAAAATAGATCTCCATCCATGAAGACATACTTAGATCCCTGCAACTTCAGAGTTCTTCTCTGGCTGTCACTCAATCCTTCTGGACACTTCATGTATTTAAGGTAATGCATGATATCTGCATACCATGGAGTATGCTCAATGCTCGCAATTGCAGTCTCTTCTTCTACATTGCAAATTTGTATCTCCACGTCAAACTCTTGGATTTTGTCAATCCATCTACATCTTTTTCCTATTACTTTAGATTATGTCAGAATATCCTTGACAACTATATGAGGGACATAGGAAATTGTCTTTGCTCCAACAAGATATGGCCTGAAAGCTTTTATAGCTTTCACTAATGCAAATTCCTATTTTTCCATTATATCATACTTTAATTTAGACCCCTGTAATGACTTACTGAAGAAAGACACAGGTTGTTCATAACCATTCTCATTCTTTTGTAACATAACAGCAGCAATAGTGTGCATTGAGGCAAATGAAAATATCTCAAAAGGTTTTGCAAAATCTAGAGATTTAAAGATAGGAGCCTCCTTGATGGCCCGTTTGATGGATACAAAAGCTTCCAAGGCCTCTGTAGTCCATTCTACCTTTTTTCCTTTCTTCAACATTTTTGATATGGGTTTAATGATCTCTTCAAAGTTAGAAACAAATCTCCTAACAAAATTAATCTGTCCAAAGAATGATTGTATAGCCTTGATAGATTTAGGGACAAGAATTTTATCAATGGCTTCAACCCTCTCAGAATCTATCTTAATCCCTTCTTTTGAAACAATATGTCCCAAGAGCTTACCTTCTGTGACTGCAAAATGACACTTCTTAGGTTTCAAGCTAATACCATATTCAAGGTCTTTTATAAATACATTTTCCAGATGTTGAAGATGATCTTCAGCCTTCTTTGAATAAGTAGTCAGGTCATCCTGATACACCACCATGATAACATTGATCAAATCAACAAATGCCACATCCATAGCTCTTTGGAAGGTTGCTCCTGCATTGGTGAGACCAAATGGCATTCTCAGATAAACATGTCCCCCAAGGAGTTGTAAATGTCATCTTATATTGCTCAGATTCTTTGACCTTGACTTGGTTATATCTTGAAAACCCATCCATCATAGACAACGGTTCACACCCTATTACCTTATGCAATATAGCCTCCATATTGGGTAGAGGATAATTATCTTTGAGGGATGCCATGTTTAGATTTTTGAAATCTACACATAGCCTAATATCTCCATTTTTCTTTCTCACAGGGACCAAGTTTGAGACCCATGTTGAATTTATGATTGGTTTAATGATTCCCCCATCTCTGAGCTTTGCCAATTCTTCCTACATTTTAGGCTCCAATGTTGGATTTATGGGTCTTTGCTTTTGTCTGAATGGCTTAACATCTGGCTTCAATGGTATTTCATGTTGAAACAAATCCTCCCTGTATGCTTTTAGATCTTCATAAGACCAGGCAAACACATGTTTATATTTTCTTAGCAACTCTATCAACATTCCTCTAATTGTAGGGCTTATTTTCTTCCCTATGTACACTTTTCTCAGTGTCATCTCAGTCCCCAAGTTAATTTCTTCACTATCTTCCCTTTTGACTGGTGCTTGCTTCATGAGGGACCGGTCATTTCCATCATACACCCTCTCCAATGCCACTAATCCTTTAGGAATCTTATTTTTTTTGAGCTGTAAGATCTCCTTCCCAAATACTGTTTGCTTCCCATCAACTTCTTCAACAAAGGCATTGAAGTCAATCTCTTGGGCTCATATTGGTCTATACAATAGAGGAATTTCAAAAGGTTAGTATCATCATAAAAGACCTACCAACTATATATGTTATCAGGGACTACAGGCCTTGTCTTCAACTCGATCTGTGATACTCTAGCCAGTGTGAGGTCATCTCTTTTCAGCACCACATTTGCTAAAAAATCTGTCATTATGTTCTTTGACCTATCAATCCACTCAATTGAGAAGGCATCAAACAACTCAATTGTGTCCCACACAACTTTCCTGTACTATTTCATTATTTTATGTTTTGTTGCATATTTTGACATAATTTGTAAAACAACCAACTCAGAATCCCCTAAGACAGCCAGCAACTTGATTTTATGTTTCACAACTATATTCAGTCCTATCAATAAAACTTCATATTCCACCACAATGTTTGTACATTCAAATGTTAACAGGAATGAATACTTAAATGTAATACCTTTAGGTGAAACAAACACAATCCTAGCTCCATTACCTTCTTGACTGCATGCTCCATCAAAATACATTTTCCACACCTCATTGCAGTTTTGTGCCACATGCTTTTCAATTGGGTCGGTATTAACTAATTCTGGCTGGGCTGATTCTATCTTAAAACTTCCAAGATCAACATCACAAAAAATAATTGATTTGATCTTGTGGTACATAGTCAACAATCTGATTCATCCTTTGCTCCCTGTATAACTTCACTTCTTGACCATTAACTGGAATTGTTGCATATGATAGATCAAATTAGACATTTCCACCAACTGCTACTATCCACTATCTTGATAGAAGCATCCCAAACTGTGGAGGGGTGTCAATTACTATTATATCAATGTTACAGGCCACCTGAGGATAAGAAGCCACAGGAACAGGTCGATTATCCATTGCATAGCACTTGCCTCCATTGGTATCCACCCACATGCACCAGAGTCTATCATGTAATTCCTTGGTAGTTTGTTACTTATGAGTAATGTAGTGAAAAAAGGATCGACTTATGGGGGAATCAATAATGCATTATTAAGGCATACTTCTGGGATATTCACTTTCTCTTGCTTATTAATAGTTTTAGTGGCTATCTTACTTTCAGAATTCACATGCCTTTCATTCCCATTTGTTGTTAATTGGACAAAACTGTCTTTTTATTCCTTAATTTTCATCATCTCAAGTAGTGGAATAGACATCTTTACTTGAGAAAAATCTTGAGTGAAGTCAAAAGAAGAACCCTCCACTTTAACCATTTTATTTTGTTCTGATATTTCTCCTTTGTTTTCTTCCCTTTCTCTTTTACTTGGTTGATTAGGCTTTTGGATTCCTTTGTGTAATTCCTTCACTTCCTCCTTTTGGACAGGCTTCTGTTCACTTTTTTCATGTTGTTTATTTTTTGTTTTTTTCACAACTCCTTGTGTCGCCTTTTGCTCTTTCATAAAGATTCCCTTGGGGACACACCTTCCTTCTTGTTCACTATCCTATTTCTCAACCAGTACTTACTCTTTTCTTCTTCAATTGCAACAATAGTTAATCTCTCTATCTCCTCTTCTGTAAGTTTCCTCATACTGCATTGAGTAGGTACTTCAATAGAATGTTGCTCTGTATAATCTTCTTCAGAGTCAGAAAGGATGTGTTGTTCAGCCATGTGGACATTGTATCTTTGGTTTGAAACATCATACTCATAACATTCATCCTCTAAAGATGAGTATCTCTCCTCAACATGGTGAAAAGTATTTGAAGTCAAATACACTATGTGATCTTCTCCACTGTTTCCCATCAACATTCCTTCTTCTTGCATTCTTTGGGCTACAACACAATAGTTTGGGGAATGTGGCTTATCACAAACTTCACATAAATAATTGTTATTTACCATATAGGGTCCCTTCTTCCTCAATGGATTAGGAGTTTCTTTGTTTCTAGGCCTATCTATTATAGGTTTTCCATCTTTCCAGTTTGTGTTACAAGGCATGTCATATAACCTTGGCCTTTCATTCCTATATGTGTTCTCCTGTTTGTATTGATAATTATTGGTTTGTTGGGGAGCCCTTGGGTTGTCTCTTTTATCAATTATCCCAATAGCCCTCCTATTGTTTTCAATTGTTAATGTTGTTTTCTGGGATTCAGCCAAATCTCTTGGGAATCTATTTCTCAGTTCATACCCTGTTTTAGGATCGAACACATTCAAATAAACACTCAATGCCACAGAGTTTGGCAATTTTGATCCAAGAGGTATTTTATTCTATAGTTTATTGAATCTTCAGTTGAAATCATAAATTGAGTCATTCTTATTTTTTTGAATTCGCATCAATTCATGAAGAGCAGCATCAGGTGCACTTTGATTCCCATATTGCTTGAGGAATCAGGCCTGAAATATTTGGAGAGAATCAATAAAAGCTATTGTTAGGCTATTGAACTAATATCTAGCTTCTTCAGTAAGTGACATCATGAATAACCTCATATGTAAATCTTCATAAGGTACATCCAAATCTTGAATGAAAGCATTGAAACTCCTTAAATGGTCTTCAATAGAAATTGTACTACTCCCTATAAACTTAGGCACCAGACCTCTCCAACTACCATCCATTGGGTAAGGATATAATCGAAACCCTGCCAAGTCGAATTGTCTGATCATTGTTGTATATTGCTAAGGGGGAGGGTTAGGTGGGTATTGATACTGATACATCAGATTATTGTGTTGTGTATGATGATGTGGCACATAATGTTGACCATGAGGTGGCTGAATATTTGTATATTGCGAGGGAATATGCATTGGATGGTTTGGCTATCTGTATTGATTCCCTATCTGATTGTGAGGAGCCTTTGATGGGTCAGAAGGCCCTGCACTATGACTACCCTACTTATGAGGTGGTATATACTTTGGGAAGCCAGAAGTTTGAACATTATTTTGAGCTTTTTGCAAGTTGAAATCTCTCATTGCTTGTATCATTTAGGCTTTCTCTTGTTCTTCTCTCTCTTTTCTCTGAGATTCAAACCATGCTTTGACTTCCTCATAAGTTAAAGATTCATAATAATCTTGAGGAGTTTCATGATCAATAGGTCCATTCTGATTACCCTCCATTTTTAGATCATATTCTTGCTGATTTCTGATTCGTTCAGGTTCGAGTTTAGCTTCAAACTCAGCCTGTTTCTGAGGATCGTGAAAAGGAAAAGGATTTCTTTGATCTTCTGGGGTACAATGCTTTGCGCTCGAATTATCTCTCCATGTATCATAGCTATCATATGTTTCACAATGTGCTCTTGATGCTTTTTCCTTGTCTGTTATGCACATGTCCTCACTTATTCTTTTTCCCTTATCAACCTTGTCATCTTTGTATGTCCACTTACTACTACTAGCAGGAGCTCCAGTATGACCTCCCCTATATTGAGATCTTCTTTCATTCATGTTTGAACAAATGCAATGCTTTTGTCAAAGTCGCTACTCACTTTATTGCAAGTGAGAAAGTATTTGATATTTCTTCTTCTGAGTGGAGTCTATACAAAGTTCCTGACTCTATGATTAAGGCCCTAATTTTGAATTTAATCCCCAGCAAAGTCGCCAATTTGTTAGCTCTCAAAAACCCAGGTTTGAACCATGAAAGGCTGCCAAGCTTTCACAACATTTTAGGGTAATAGACAAGGTTAAATAGTTTGACCTTCTACTCTTTAGGTGTTGCTAGACCTAGGCAGGCGTACCTATATGAGTGAGGCAGACTTGACTTATACTTATCTCTTTTGAAGTGTTTTTCCCACAATGGCAGATGGAAGTGGACAAATGAAACTAAATTTGGTATAAATTGTATAGCAATATTCAAAACTAAATCCTAATATGCTCAGTTAACAGATGTAAAGAAAATGAATGAATCTAAATGGTGAAATGTAGAGACTAGTGCCTTATTGGGTATGCGGAGTCAAATGAAATAGAAATGGGCAACTTATTTCTGGGGAACACTCAAATTGTTTGGCATATGTTTTTTTTATAACTTGTATAAACATGCAAGACTGTGATTACCAAGTTCTTCTTAGTGATCCAAATGAATTTCCCTAATTACTGTGATCAATTAAAAGGATTTAATCTTTCCTTGAAAGAACTGTTTGATCAACCACACAAATACAGTAAATGTGCACTGATAAACTGGATATAAACTTGTTATACCAATTTAAACAACCAAAAAGCATCAATCTTGGAGACAACTTAGTAATACTTTCAATAAGCACAACAGACAAGTGACATCAGAAATGAACTGCCACATCAACTGATTTTCATTGATATCTCCATTTGAAATTATGCATCATAATCTCTAATTTGAGAATTTTATTCTAATGTATCCATTTCTAATCCATCTACTGTGTATCTAATATCTAATTTGATGGGTATTTTTACAATAAAAAATGGATATTTATACATCGGCATTTGAAAAGACACATCGTTTCATATTCCAATGTCGGCAAACAGTATTTGGGCTTTGCCATTATTTTCTAAGCACTCACCGAGACATTCTATAGTCATATCGATCCTCAATGTTACACCAAAAGTCATCTTGCTGCTCATCGCTATGATGTCATGTCATCTCATTGACACTTTGAGTCTCACCGGCGAATATCCTTAAATTCACTTTTGATCATTGTGACAATACTAAGTGGGAAGAGGCTTCATAGAACACTTTATGTCTTACTGAAAGTTCTCCCTCCATCATTTGTGTCGCTGAGACAATTCATAATCGGGGAGAGGTCCCATAGAATTCTTTGTCTTACTGAAAAACCCCATGGTGCATTCTTGTCGCTGAGATATATGGGCTTTCTCACCGATGAAACAACATATTGGTGTGACAAAACAGTCAACAAGACTGTATAACCTTACACCGAAAACTGTTGATAGAACTCTCCTGCGCATTGTCGGTGAGACTGGAGGCATTCGCCAAGACCTCACCCCGATAACCTTTTAATAGAATCCCTTTTTCTTTGTCGGCAAGACATATATGAGTTCACTATGACTGATTCTGATAACAATTATTATGCCAATATGATCTTTTTGTTGCCGGTCAATAAGACATGAAGCGTTCGGCAAGACCACATACCAAATATGTAACTCCTATCGATACATCATTATGTGTGCTAGTCAATGAGGCATAATGCGCTCGGTGAGACTTCATAACTTTATTCTAAAAGCCTTTAATACAATTCCATTCATATTGTCAAAAATACTTGATGTAATCACCAAGACATTACATTGATACCACATAGCTTGGCCGATAAGCATCTCGGTGCACAAGTCAGTGAGACACGATCCATTCGGGGAGACCTAACCTTGGTGATATCACTCTCGCCGATATGAATTTTCCTCTGTCACTGAAACAATGTGTATGTCCTGCTGAAAGGTGAATGCATATGATTTATGATCAGTGTGACATCCCCAAGGTCTTGCCAATAGTCTGCAATGAATGTATATTAGCAAAAAATGCAATATGGATCCAGGAGATTCTGATAATCTCTTGCTGATACGGACTATAATGTGAAATATTCAAGACTAGATGGATTTTATGAGACTATATGGCCAAATTTGGGGAAAATGTGCTCATGGTGGGACTTATTTGGAAACTTATGAGTATGAACAACATGTAAAATCATCAGAATTTTATAGTTCCAACAACACATAAGATTGTGGTTGAATGTGTTGAGGTTGAAAAGGTGTTTGGACATGTTGTGGTATGATTTGTTGTTGTAATGATGAAGGGGTTGCATAGGATAATGGTTGTTAAGAGGTGGATTGATATGGATAAGAGTTGACATTAAAAGACATGTGATAGGTTGATGAAGGGGTAATTATATGATATGTGGATGGATGAGGTTGATATGATGATATAGGTGACACATAGGATTGATGTGAATTTTTTTGATGTGGTGATTGGACTTGATGTTGTGCTTGTTGGATTTGACAAGTGGCCATGAGGTATTGGTCTTGTGCTATGAGTTGTTACATTTGAGGTGAATTGTTTGTTTGAAGTTTTTTTATCATGTCATGGACTCTTTGAATGAATTTTTGATTTAAAGGTGATTGGCTTGTTTGAGCTATGTGAAGTACGTGAACAAGCTCTTGTGCTATGTCTTTGAATGTTGGCATGGTGTAAAATGATGTTGACTAGATTAAAGAGATGATGATGTGGAATGAAAATATTGTATGATTTGGATGATGTGACAAGTGCTTATTGGAAGTTTGACTTGGGAAATATCAAACACAATATTTCACATGTAAATGCATGAACACACACACCAAAAACAATGATAAGTTTGTCTTTCAAGATTAAATGTTATGATAAAGCAAACACTTGAATACACAACAACAAGCCTAATGCTAGTCAAGTGGGTATGGCCAATTAGGTCTTAAGCTAGTTTGCACAAGGTTGACTAGATATAATTTGAAAGAAAAATCTTGCTAATAAGCTGGGAGAAAGGGGTAACCCACCCTTTACCTTCACTTCCCAAAGGAATAAATTTCTTTAGGGCTTAGCCTAGAGTGACAAGATTTCAACTCCCAAAGGAGTGTGTCTTTGGATTCACACTCGATTGAGGTCATCCCTTGGAGGGGTGTGTGCTCCAAGCAGGCTTCCTAACAAGGGTATGACAAAAGTGAACCAAGTGAGGTGTTTTGGAGGACACACACACTTGATTCACACTCGCAGTGATTAATTTCCCTTTAGAAAATTGAAATGTGTGTAAAACAGTTCAAGAAATTATTCTTTTTAACCCTAATTCAAGATGTGTGATTGAATACAATGGTTCATTTTATCCCAATTTCAATGATGTGACAACAAACAAGATTTATTTTAGACCCAAAAATCCAAATGTGTGATCAAACTAGTTGTTCTTTTTAAGCCCCAAATTGAAGTGTGTTGACAAACAAGATTAAGAGATGAAAGATGGAATGTGTGCACCTAGAATTTATTTAGCTCCAAAATATTTTTCCAATTGATGAAAATTGTCCTTTGAAGTGTTTATTTGTCTATACATTCATAAAAAAAATAACAAAGCCAAAACCCTAACAAGATAATTGATCACTAATATTAGAGGGTTAGCTAGTCAAGAAAAATCTAATTTTTGGAAATGTTTTTTATAGTAAAAATAAAAATATAGAGAACATAACCTTACTAAAATTTCAAGAGCTTTCCAAAAAAGTAAAGATCTAAAAAAATTGTTGTTTTACACTTGAAATTATTTTTTTATGAAAAATCATAACAAAATTATTAAAAATTTCAAAATAGCTCCAAAAATTCTGATTTTATGATTGAAGGTGTATGACATTATCCCAAATCTGTAGAAAAATTTATGTTAAAATATCTACCACCATTTGTGAGACATAAGCAAATTTTTGTAAAACCCTAATTTTAAAAGATCTATTTTTTGACTAATTATTTTACATCCAAATTTTAAAAATAAAGAACAGATTCCTATTGAAATTCATAGAGCTTTCCAGAAATGTAAATAAATACAAAAAAATTGACAATTTTCTCTCAAAATTGATTTTTCATGAAAAATAACAAAAAAATTATAAAACCACAAACACAGCACCAAAAAATATGATTTTTGGAATAAAATATCTTGATATTTTCCCCAACCTATAGGATTTTTTTTTGTGAAAATATCTACAACCATTTGAAAGTTCTGGTCAAATCTTTGAAAAGTAGAGTTTTGTCCCAAAATGATGCAAAACCCACAACAAAAAGCAAACAAAACTTACAACAAAAAGAATCCAACTCCAAAAAATTTCAAAATATATCAAGTTCACCAATGTAATTAGGGAAAAAATATTATGATTAATGCAATAAAATATATAAATCAAACCCTAATAAACAATGAAGCACAAATGAGCATAAAGACATAAAGCATAAAACAATATTACCAAATCTTCATGCCACCATTGATTCACCTCCATTTCACTTCTCCATTTTGCTTGAATATGACAATTGCCCTCAGATTTGAGTGTGCAATAATAAGCCTATGACAAGTGACTATCAAACTATTGAAGATTGTTGTCTCACACTGGTAGCATGTACTTGCATAATATGTGTAGATGATAGATAGAAATGGATGAAGGATTCAAGAATGATTTTGATAGCATAAGAATACTTGAAGAATCAAACCCCCAAATGGCTTATGAGAGAGTTTATTTATAGACAATGTTTGATTTGGATTGATGGTTGAGATTGGATGTCAACAAGATGTCTTAATCAATGGCCAAGATTAAAAGTTGTAATATGGACTAGGGTTAGGTCAAAATTATGGCAATGACAAGAAATTAATGACTAAGATTGAATTATAAAATAATTCAATCAGGGGTTGAAATTAAATGAGATGTCAAGAGATAAGATTTGATGTGGAATATAAGATTGGCACAAACAAAGAGGTGATAGGAGAAAATAATAAAAATTATTTAATTTAGGTGGCTAATGAATAATTAAATAATTAAAATAATTATTTAATTATAGAAGAATGTGACAAAAGGAATCATTTTGAATTAAATAATGATTTAATTCAAAATTCAAGAGAGTGGACCAAATTAAATAAATAAAATTTATTTAATTTAGGAGAGAAAAGACTAATGAATAATTCAATAATTAAAAATAATTATTTAATTATAGTGGAAAGTGGACAAAAATTAAATAAATAAGAATTTATTTAATTTTAGAAAGAAGAGGACTTAATTAGTGATGTAATTAAATAAATAAAATTTATTTAATTAATCAAGGAGGAATAAAGACAAAAAAATGAATTAATTAAATAATTAAAATTATTTGATTATCAAAGAAAAAATAGGAAATTATGGAGAAAATAAGAGCCGCAGGCCTTAGGACAATTTTCAGTGTCTACAATTTCTATTCATGCTCATGGCTTATTTGCAAAAACATGTATTTACAAAAAAAAACATATTGTACAGAATGATAATTTTTTAAATAGAAATACACATTTAATTAAATAATTTTACATGAATAATCTTTACCGGTATTTGAAATTTTGGTGTTCATGTCTTTAATCTTGTACACTTTTATTTCCCTGCACTTGTGAATGTAGAAGGGACCTTTCCATAGTGAGTCAAATTTTCCATGTTGCCCTAGTTTTATAGCTCGTTCATCGAATTTCAGCACAAGGTTCTCCTCCTTAAAACATAGGTTGAAGGCCTTTTTTTGAACCATTTTTTCACCACCTCTTGTCGTTTGATCATGACATCAAACACCTTTTCCATTTTTTCCTCAAGAATTAGGAGTTCTACTAGACCCAGTTCCATTATGCTACTCTCCTCGATTTCCAAATATTTGAACAACTACAGTGTTGAGATTTCCATGGAAATTGGTAGGACTACCTCTTTCCCATACACCAAATCATAAGGGGAGGTTTCCAAAATTTTCTTGGGCATAATCTGGTCTACCCATAAGGCTACTCACAGATGCTTGTTCCATTCTTTTGTGTGTTTCGACTCGATACACTTTATCAACCTAATTAAGTTCTTGTTGGTTGACCCAACTAACCCATTTCCTTATGGGTAGTAGTTAGAAAAGGTATTGAGGTAGACCCCTTTCTTAAGAGATAAATCCAACATACCAAAGCCTATCAAGGCTCGTACATTATCCTAGATGATGGTTTTGGGTGAGCCAAACCTTGCTACCAATTCCTCAAGAAAATTGATGATCTCTACTTCTGTAGAGTTCTTTAGAGGAAAATCCCCCATTCATTTGTGAAATAGTTAGTGACCATAAGTATTCATTTTAGCTCTACACTAGAGATGAGATTGATCATTCTAATAAAATCTAGGCCCCACTATGCAAATGGTTCCTTAGTCATGATTGGGCTCAATTGCATGGCAGAGTTCTTTCGCTTGTTTATGAAATACTAGCACTGGATGCATTTTCACACAAGATGGTGGACCTCAAAGAAAATTGTAGGCCAATAGAATCCCATTCACATGATCTTCAAAGCAGTGGTCTTGGTGGAGAAGTGTCCTCCCTCTAGGCTACTATGGAACTCGCTTAGAATCCTTTCGGTCTGTGGCTTATCCATGCAGCAGAGGAGGACTCCATCATAGTTTCTTTTAAATAGGACTCCCTCAATCAATACGTATCCAGTGCCTTATAGCCTGTAGTATCATCATTTGTACAATGGGGTGTTGGTTGGGCACTGGCCAGTCTACATGAATCTCATCTTATCAACCACCCATGACTCATCAAATTTGATTGTGTACACATGGTTAGTTTCTCCTTTTGTCTGAGGTCCTATTTCTTATGTAAGATATTCACAAAGGCCTCTTCCTCAGACCAACTTAGTTTGCAAAATATCTACATCATATTCCAATACCTTGGTGATCCAATTTGCCCTATTTTTGGTTATTTCACCCTTGGTGATATAATCTCTAGCATTGGGATGGGTAACGAGGATTGTTATTTTGCTTGCTAAAACCAGATGTCATAATTTTTTGAGGCTTTTGACAATGGAAAAGGTTTTCTTTTCAATGAATTCATAGCTGATCTCATATCCTTTGAGAGTCTAGGAATGGAAAGCAATGGGGTACTCTCTACCTCCTTCTACATCCTTTTGAGTAAGCATGAAAGCTATGTTGTGCTAGCCATTGTAAACGTATAGGAGGAAGTCCATGGAGAAGTCTAGGTTAGCTAACACAGGAGCTGTAGATATGGCTACCTTAATTTGATTGATTCAAGCAAGCTTACCTTTAGGGTCCATGTGAACATTAAGCCTTTTTCCAGCATCAATGTGATGGGTCTCATGATACCTGGGAAATCCAAAATAAGATGGCTAATGAAGTTATTTTTCCTTACAAAAGACTGTAGCCCCTTCTAGTTGACAGGAAGTGGTAGATTCATTATAGCCTTCACCCTTTCAGGTTCTATGGCTATTCCTTCTTTTGATGTCACAATGCCAAGAAGCTTGCCTTGTGGTAAACCAAAAACACATTTTTTGGGATTTAAGGAAATCTCAAACCATTGGCACTTTTGGAAGACCATTTCCAATTGATCAAAATGATCATATTTTGATTTGGAGAAAATAGTTAGGTCATCCAGATATATGAGGATGATCTTATTGATCAATCCCTTAAAGGTGATATCCATTACTCATTGGAAAATGGCACCCACATTGGAGAGGCCAAATGGCATCTTTCCATATGCAAAATTTCCCCACTTAGTGGTCAACATCACTTTGTGTTGGTCCTCCTCTTTTACATAAACTTTGTTATAGCCCAAGAAACCGTCAAGTGGTGAGAACATCTCTGATCTAGCCATGATCTATAGAATTTTCTCTATTGAAGGAAAAGTATAATGGTCTTTTAATGAGGCCTTGTTGAAATCCCAATAGTCCATACAAAGCTGTATGTCACCATTCTTTCGCATTAGGACCAAATTGGATACCCAAGTAGAATGCTTGATCATATAGATAATATTTGACTCAACCATTTTTGTAAGATCCTGCACCATCAGTGCTTCCACCTTTAGGTTAAATGGTCTTTCATTATTTTAGACAAGTTTAGAGCCTTCAACCAAATTGATGGTATGTTGGATCACACTAGGATCGTAACACCTAAGGTCATCATAGGTCTAGGATACAACTCTATTGTATTTGAAGAAAAATTCCTTTAGCCTATCCTTGTCCAGCTGTGGCACATGTCTCCCACCTTCAACATTGGGATATTCATATTGCCCTTCATCAGCTGTGAATCTTCAATTACTATTCATGGCATCTTTGCAGTCAAAGAGATTCTCAAGAGAGATCAAACCTTGTGGGAGTTTATTGTTGTTTAATTGGATTGATTTTCCTTTAGAAATCTCTCCATATATGGCCTATGGCTGATCCTAAAACATCCCCACCTATTGTAAGAAGGTGGTAATTTGAGCATTATCCTTGAAGACTTTCCAATTCTAGTCATTATCGAGTATATATGGGTAGATAATGGTACACACCACATGTTGTCTTTCGATTGATCTAGGAGTCATCTCAAATTACAAACCAATAGAATTCATAGAGTCCATAATGGAGTTCTAAGTTCATTGGATGGCTTGTTTGTTAAAAGCTTCAAACCTTTCCATTAGGTCCCATATTCTATGCTCGTAGGACCTCATTCTTACATTCTTGGTGGTAGCCTATCCTTGGATCTAGCATACAACTAGCTTTGAATCCCCAAACACTTGTATTCTCTTTATGCTCATTCATTTTTCTAAATCCAATTCATGCACTAGTGCCTCATATTCTGCATCATTATTTGAGCATGGGAACTACAAGTGGAAGGTTCTAAGGGTTTCTGACTCGATTGGAGATACCAGTTAGACGCTTGCTTTAGAACTAGTTTTACATTTGGCACCATTGAAATGTAACATCCATAAGCTATTATCACCTAGATTGCTTGGTTCTTCTTGTTCCTTCATTAATTTTAGGAGAGCTTGATCCTTGTTGAAGATCACATAGGTACCTAAACTGGTGGCATAGAAATTCTTGAAAGGATCAAAATCAATGAATTGACTAAGTAGGACTTCTTTCTCAGGGGTCTGATCACTTCTATCCTCCTCTTCTTCTAACATTTCTATGTAGTACATCTCCTTTTTTGAAAAGAAGGTATGCATTTCTTTGAAACTTAGTATCGCATCTTTCATTATGTGTTCGAGATGCAAAGGTTTTGAAAGAATCTTCATCTTTTCCTCATTCTTTGTTCATAGTATCAAATGAGACCAATAAAGTGCTAGATACTCAGAAACATTTTTCGTGAAGTCCCTTGAAAGGAACATACAAAAAATAAGATGGATGTCGATTATGACCACTTCCTGCTTGATGGTTTGGCTTGATAAGAGAGAAGGGTTAAAAAGAGGCCCTTAATGTGGTCAATAGTTAGGAAATTTTTCCCATATAATTGCATGATCCCTTTCTCAAGAGGCTCGTACTTTAGATTCAAAGCATTGACCACTTATTTGGGCATGACCATTGTGGTAGTTCCCAAATTGATCATATTATTGTGCAGATGGTTATCTTCCTCAATGAGCATTATAAAGAAGGGAGTGGGATTTGGTTTACCTACCTCTTTTTTGTTTGTTTTATCCATGGCGTTCACATATGCCATGGCTCTTGAGGGTTGGGGGTCTGATGCAAGCCCCTTTCCTTTACCATGATTACACAATGGGATTGTATCCGCTAATGGAGACTGTTCTTCATTTTTCAACACCTCCTGGAGCAAGATCTGCTCTGGTATTGATAAAAAAATCCCATAGAGACACATTGGTAGGGGCCTTCTCTAATTTCTCTACCATATTGAGCATTTCGACTGGTGAGACCTTGGGCTTAGATGGTAGTGTTTCCTTTGCCTTAGGGAAAATTTAGTATGAAATGGATGGGATCAAGGCCTTATCCATGTCCTTCTATGAGGATGGTTGAGCCTGTGACTGTTGAGTTGGCCAAGCCTACAAAGCTTGCTATACTAGTGGTTGTGATCATTGTGGTTGCAGCTGCTAGGAAGCTTGTTGCACATACTCTTTGGCAAGTCTTCTCTTGGATCACGTATTGTAATCTGATTGTGCCTATAGAGTGCTAGTTGTTATAACATTGATTGCAAACATGAAATCTTCATACTCCATCCAAGAGATAATCGCTTGGTCAGGGGAGATGTCCAATTCTTTCTCTAAAGACATCACTTGCATTCATGCACTAAACTGATCATTCTCCATTCTGGGAGACTAATAGTCTTCAGTATTCAAAAATACCCCTTGGATTCTTTGTTCTACTATCTTCTACTAAAGATTTCCCCTTGTATAGTTTTGTGGCATATGGCTATCATTGCATGGGAAGCACCATGTGTTCTAATCCTCTGCCAGTTTTTTTTTACTTGGGACCAAATCTTTTTTTGGGCTATTCTTAATGGTCTGAAGTGGCATGGTAATCAAGACTACCTAACCTATGGATTTTTTCTATTGATTTCCTCCTCTTGGAGCCCCTTGGTATGTTTTTTTTTGGTAAGTTTTCCTTCCTTGATAATTCTATGCATGAGGTTTCAAGGGTGCCACCTAATGTTGCTTGATAATGAATAGCTCATTGGTGAAAGTTCTCAAGACATTCTTTATATCGTTGACATCCTTTTCCAATGAAGAAGTGTCTAATGTGCTAGGTTGTGTTCTCAAGAACACATACCTCGATGGTGGTGTTGTCACCACTATTCTAGGGAGTGAAGTAGAGGTGATGGGATTAGCCTCTTCTTGGTGTCTTCCAAAGATCTCTACAAACATGGACATTGGTGGGCATGGTGGGAACTTTCCTATGTCTATTTAATTTTTCTCTACTCATATAGCTAGACCATATGCATCAAGAAAGGTATCATCTCCCATTGACTATATCATGACGGTGATGTTTGAATTGAAGACCTTCAAATAGAACATAAATGCCATAGCTACTAGAGGCCTAGTTGTCACAAGAATCCTCTACCAAGTTTTATGGAACCTAGCATTGAAGTGGATCATGGCCTCATGTAGGGTCGTCTTAATAGTGATTGATTTTTTTAGTAAGGATGATCGATCTCCCTTATTTGAGAAGCAGTCAAACAATTTCTCTATAAGTTGATCCCAAGAGCAGATGGAACTAAAGGACAATGATCTATACTAGTCCTAAGCCTTCCCTTTGAAAAATGTAGCTAGTAATTTGAGGGCCACATTTTATCTTGTGATGTTATGGACCTTGCAAACCTCTGCTAGATCCTAGAGGTGTTCAGAAGGAGTCTTAAAATCCTCCCCAGTGAACTTTGAAATTGCATTGAGAGCATTGGTAGGTATAGTGAGCTACATATTTATAGGTGTAGGTGGAACTAGAGGGATATCACTATCCTAGGTTATGAAATTTCTAGGAGGGGGAGGGTTTAGATGAGCTATTGAAAACAAATTCTTATGGAATGGGAAAATAGGTATTCAGATTTGAAAGGTTGGGCCACTTGGACGGGTAGATAAAGTAGTAGAATATGGGTTGATGTTTCTTACCATAATGATTTTGACTAAGGACATGAATCATGTGACTTGACTTCTCCTAGGGGTCAAGGTGAGCAACTGAGAACACTAGGAATTTCCTCTTGAAGATGCTCTAGTTTGGACTCTAGGCATGAGATTACCAGCTTCTCGTGTTTGTCTAATTTAAAATTTCCTCTTGAAGGATGATTATTAGATATATTGAAAAACTTGGGTCCCATCGGGCATGCCAAAAAAAGAATTATTGATCATAAAATCTTAAACCTCTCAAAACAACCTTATGGGAAATTCAATGAGTGGGGTACCAACTTGTGCCTCACTGAATGACCTCCAATATTTTTATAGAAATTTTCTCTTCTCTCTGTGTTTTGGGAAAAGTGAAAGGAGAAATGTAGAAAGACAAAAGGATGGTTATGTTCCAAAGGTTTTACAACATTTTAAAGCCTACAACTTCTTACTTTTGATGGAATGGATACAAAATGTTATAGCCCATTCTTTGTTCAAAAGAAAACGAGCAACTAAGGCCTAAAAGGGCAAAGAGAAATCACTCAAATCTCCCTACAGGAAGCATCATTAAAGTCCAAGAAAATAAAAAACAAAAACTATCAGAAAGATCTCTTTATAAAACCCTTCTACTCTTATAGCATAGTGTGAAAATTAACATAATATCTACAAAAAATGAAAGAGTATGGTGAACATGATTCAATTTCTAAAAGATAGCATAAAACACAAAAGCTAATGCCATATGAAATAATCAGCAAGACCTTACTCATGTAAATTACAACAAAGAATTCAACATGTACAAAAATAGAGAACAAAAACATGTAACAATGACCATATAGATGCACAATCAAATATATTTATTTCTACTATCACTTTTCCAATAGTAAATCATATAAATGTAAAGGTAAGATACCAATCTAATAAATAGTGTTGATAATATAACATGCCAAAGAGAAAAACAAAGCTTTGAAAAGGTGTCTCCTACTTCGTACTCTAATCACATAGAAAAATTCCTCTATTCTGATAACCATTGATCATATCTCTTCCCATTGCAAAACCCATTTATATAGCTAGAAGGACAAGCCAACTACAGCTAATAGAGACAAACAAAAACAAGGTGTCTATGTTTGATACACCACAATATGATCTATTGCCTAATTAGATCACAACAATCTTCAATAATTAAAAATTGAGTTGCCTCATTAATGGCTTTGGATGTTGTAGAAGCTTTGTGAAGATATGTTGTCAGAGGATGTGTTAGCTCTCAAAAAAGTAGGCTGAATTCCTCAAGAGGCTTCCAATCTCTCGATACACTTTAGGGTAATAGACAAGGTAAAAATAATTCAACCTTCTACTCTTTAGGTGTTGCTAAACTTGGGCGGGTGTACCTTTCTGAATGAAACAAACTCTTCTTATGATTATCTTTCTTGCACAATGATTTGTCCATAATGGCAGATGGAAGTGAACAAATGAAATCAAACTTGAAAGCTGTAGCACTATTCTAATCTAAATCCTAAAATACTGAATTAACAGATATAAAGAAACTTGAATGAATTCAAAATGATGAATTGTAGAGACTAGTGCCTTATTGGGTATGCAGAGTCAAATGAGATCAAGATGAGCAACACTTCTTTGGAGAAAACTCAAATTATCTGGCATAAATTTTGTTTACAACTTGTATAAACATGCAATTCTATAACTACTAAGTTCTACTTTAATAATCCAGATGTAACTATTTGATACTGTGATCAACAAAAGGATTTAATCTTTACTTGAAAGAACCAGTTGATTAATCACACAGATACAACAAATGTGCATTGATAAACTAAACATAAAATTGTTATGTCAATTTAAACAACCATAAAGCAAGTCTTGGAGACAACTTAGCAATATTTTTATTTAATTCAATAGACAATTGACACCAAAAAAATGCAGCAACATCAACTGATTTTCATAAATACCTCCATTCTGAAATCATGCAACAATAGTTTATGACCTGATAATTTTATTCTACTGAATCTACTTGTTGTGTATCAAAATCTAATACCTGGTCCCTCAATTACAATCACAATATGCCTATTTATACACCAGCATCAAGAAAATAAATCAAATTGGAAATCCATGTCGGTCACCATAAAACTTGGGCAATTCTCATATGTCAGCCTACAACGGTATTTAGCATTCACATGTCAGCCAACAACATTTGAATTTTATTAATCATCAATGAACTAGTCGCTAAGACAATGCAACAGTATGCCAAAGGAAATTATATCATTAATTACTGTCACCCTGTGTTCCTCTATTAATCATCGTGACCAATCCGAGTCGTGGAGATATCATATCGAAAACCCTTAGTCATATCGAGAGCACATATGTGTTACATTTGTTTTAGTCACCGAGACACAAGAAAATGTCTTATCGAAATGAACCTCTACTTGATTCACTATCACTGTAACCCCCATCAATCACAGAGACCTCTCATAGAATACTTCCAATCATACTGAAAGTCTTCAACCATCCCTGAGTCGCTGTGTCAAATTTGTACTCTTTTCGATAAGCATATTACGTTTGATCTGCTTCACTATGAATTTCAAAGTCGGGGAGAGGTTATAGAGATTACTGAGTTATAGCAAAAGTCCATACGAAACATAACAGTCGCTGTGACATAAGCCCCATTTCGCTGACAAGCCTATTTTCCCCATGTATGTCACTATAACATCCAACCCTCGGTAAGACATCATGTAGAGTATATTGTTATGCCGAAAGCCCCAAGCTCACAATAGATTTCCAAGACAATGCCAACTTTTTGCCAAAAGAAATCCACTCATTAAACATTTTTCGGTAAGACCCGACCTTTTCGCTATGACCATACCCCGATGCACATGAGTCTTACCGAAGAGTATATCATTATGTTGCCGATCGGCAAGACAAAGGAAGATCGCTATGACATTACTTCAAAGAAGAGTCTCTCGTCGATGAGCCCTTTGATAGAAGCCTTTGTTAGTGTAATTAATATTTAATTACGCTTGCATAAGTTTACTTAGGCATTATTTATTTCCTACGTGATAGGATCTTATCTTTATCTTTCGAGCTATCTTATTGCTCAAGATAAGATTAGGTATTCTCATCTTTTCTTTTATAAAGCAAAAAATCTCTTGTAATTAATTGTACTTTTCAAATATATAAAATTGCATGTTTTTATGCAATCTCTTACTTTTTCGTTTTCCTCTTTTGTGGAAGGTATTTTCTGGTCTGCAATCAGATCTTAGCTATTCTAACATGGTATCAGAGCCTCGATTCATAGCCCCTTCTCAGCTTTTTTGGAGGATTTCATTATAGAGCTCATTCGGAGTCCCTCGAGGGTTTCAATCCTTGAGCATATTTCTGGAGCGTCTTGGATCAGATCAGGGTTTTTCGTTGGATTCAGAGCGCTTGAAAAAGTCAGAAATGACTTTCATTTTATTGATTTTCATCACCATTTGCCAGATCTGCGAGGGTCTCAAGCTCAGTGATTTTTCAGATAGATTTGGGGGTCGCCTAATTTTCGGAGCACTTTGGGCCCAAACAGACCTTGCTGTTGGATTCGTAGCACCCAAAAATCCCCATTTTCATATAAAATTTGTCCAATTTGGACACAGTCATCTAAGGAGGCAAATTTTTTTTACCCAGAGGCCGTATGGCCCCCAGGCATAGTTCTCGAGGCTCGGATTTAAAAAAAAATCAAAAAAAATATTTAAAAAAATCAGAAATAGGGGTGGATTTTTACGCGGCTAGTTCAAAACAGACCTCGCCACCCTCGCGCCTCCGCACCGCCGCCCACACTGGTCGCACCGCCCTATCCTCTGTCAGTCTACCGCTCATTTGGAGCTCAGCCCTCGCGGGCCCCCGCACTCAGCCCCCGGCCACATGGCGAACCAAGGACTCCGCCCCTGCACCAGCCCACCGCCGCTAGCCCCTGGTCACCCATAGGACCAGGGGCCAAATTTTTTTTCATTTTGTAGGGGGGCCCCTTTTTTGCGGCGACAGCCAGATGGCTGTCAATTTTAATCTCATGAACGGGTGATGTCATCATGACGTCAGCGGCCGTACAACCCTCTTTGCCCCTCCTAACCCTAGTTTTTTTTCTAAAAGAGCAGTTTTTTTCTTTTGGCCATAACTTGGGCATACGGTATCAAAATTGGGCAAATGAGATATCGCCAGAAAGCTGGTTCCGAGCACTTTCCAGTGATACTATTTATTTTACAGCTTTTTTCTGTTTTCCTGCATTTATTGCTATTTGAAATCAGATGTTTTTTTTGGACTTCCGAGCTCATAACGTTTTGCCATGGTCTCTATTTTTTGCCTCGTTTGAAGCGTTGGAAAGGTATTGAGGAGCTCTATCTTGCTGTCATTCACTTTTTTCTGTGTCTATCCCAAGTTTTTCATTATTCTAGATTTGTCCTGATGGGTGTTTTGGAGATTACTTGGATGTTTTGGCAGTTGGAAAGGGAAAAATTGAACATTTTTACTTCATTTCAATACCACTTCATCATTTTTTTGTTTATGCACATTTAGGATTCTCTCCTTTTACAATCATTGGGTTATTGTAATAAACAAACTGATATAAAGTTCCATTAAGGGGGGTTTTTTGCATTCATCTTGATTTGTTGGCAACTCGCATGGGTTATTTGCTCTCCTTGTTCTTTTGGCCACATTATTGCTATAACTTGACACATGTCAGATTCATTGGTTCACACTTCAGTTGGGAGATTATGTTTCTTGATCCTCATTGGTTCAGATTCTTCTCAATTTGAGGGCCATGTTTTTGTGGTTATTTTTCTAGAGTCTATTTTTGGTACTCTTTCCCATGGAAGAGTTTCAGTCACAGTTTGGCATCAGCATCAAGATACATGGTTTCCAGATTATTTCATCATCTCATGTCCTGTTGCTTCTCAGATTCTAGAGTTGATCTAGTATGTGAGTTTCAAGGGTTCCTTAGCATCGGGTCTACTGTTGCATTTGTGATTCCGATTGGTATTTTGCAAACAAAAGTATCTTTCCTTGCTTGCTAGATTTGGGGTTCCAGTGTTGCTTCATCAGAGTTCTTCCAGTGATTCTTCACAGTACTTCATCTCACTAAGGGGGGTTTATCTCTCTTTGCATTTGTACATGAGTACCTAATCAGGCCTTGTTTCCAAGACTCATATTTGCATAATAATCTACTTCTCCCTAAGTTGCACTTATGGGGGGGTGTTAGTGTAATTAATATTTAATTACGCTTGCATAAGTTTACTTAGGCATTATTTATTTCCTAGGTTATAGGATGTTATCTTTATCTTTCGAGCTATCTTATTGCTCAAGATAAGATTAGGTATTCTCATCTTTGCTTTTATAAAGAAAATAATCTCTTGTAATTAATTGTACTTTTTGAATATATAAAATTGCATGTTTTTATGCAATCTCTTGCTTTTTCGTTTTCCTCTTCTGTGGAAGGTATTTTCTGGTTTGCAATAAGATCTTGGCTATTCTAATAGCCTCCATGTGTGAATCAGTGAGACCAAAGGTCACTCACCGAGACATCACCCTGAATATCACCAACTCCTGACGATATAATCCTTTTACACACTATTGGTGAGACTTATCAAGTTCCCTAAGACTTTTACCGAAGCTTTTAACTCCTGCCAATAAGAATCCTCTAAACGCAAGTTAGCAAGACAAGAAGCTATTGTTATGACATTTCACCAAGAACAAAAACCTTTGCCGATATGTATATCATCCTTTGTCACTGAGACTGAGAGAAATTATGTCCAAAAGCTACGTGCAAGAAAATTTTGATCACTGTGACATCAAATGAGTCTTGCCAAAAGGCAACATAGACTCATGTTAGCAGAAAACACAAAATAGGTCAGGGAGACAAAGGAATTCTTACACCGATACAGACCAAGATGTAAAAAATGCATGACTAAATGGATTCAATGGGGCAATATGGAAAAATATGAGTGGAATATGCACACGGTAGGACCAAATCTGGAAGTTTATGAGTAAAACCAACATGTGAAAATATCAGATTTTTATAGTTCCAATAGTGGCTATGTCTGGGGATGAATGATAGTGAGATCATTGCAAGGATCCAGAATCTTGGGTGAGCAGACCAGACACAAAATGATGAACCAGCGGGAAAAATGGAAATGGAAATGAAGCATGACAGAATGAATGCAAAATGAATGCAAGATGGAGATGAATGTAAAATGAGAGTGAAATGGAGATGGACAAAATCCTAAACTACTGTGCATGGAAAATAATTTTAAAGAGGATAAGCAAGAGTTGTCCATGCACCGGCAACCCTTAATCCTCTGTGTTGCTCAAGAGAAGAAAAGCTTCAAGAACTGCCCATGAACAAGAAATTCCTGATCTTCATGAGCCATGTTCTATAGATAGTATGAGTCCTCACCCTTCTTTCCAACAACAACAAAAGGTCCTAGCCATAAGGCTTCAAATTTACCATGCTTTCCTTTCTCCTGGCATCTTGCATTCCACATCAGTACCAAATCATTGTCTTCAAATTTTCTATCCTTTTCCCTCTTGTCAAATAGATATTTCATCTGTTTCTGTAACTTCATGTTTTGACTTTGGGCCTCTTTCCTTACTTCATCAAGTTCAGCCAATTGCTCCATTCTTTCCTCCATAGGTTCAGGGACATCCAAATCCTCCTGAAGGACAAACTTATAGACTAGTAACAAATTCTGCAGAGGCATCTTGACTTCTGCTCCCTACACCAATTCAAATGGGGATTTTCCAATTTCCTTTTTCACAGTGATCCTATCAACCCATATAGCCAGTTTCAATTTTGAATCCCAAGCCTTCTTGTTCTTCCCTAGCATTCTCCTTATGATCTTCAAAAGACTCTTATTGCTAGACTCTGCTTGTCCATTAGCTTGTGGATGATAAGGGGCTGCATAAGAAATAGTAATGCCAAACCTATCACAGAAGCCTTTGAATTCATCAAACCTAAAAGACATCCCATTATCTGTGATCAACCTCAACAGTGTACCAAACCTGGTGATGATGTTGTCCAACAAGAAAAATTTTACTACCTTTCTTATAGCCTACCTAGTTGGGATTGCCTCCACCCACTTAGTAAAATAATCAGTGGCAACTAATATCCACTTGTATCCTCCACTTGACTTTTACTGTATCTCTCCAATGAAATCAATTCCCCATTGATGGAAAGGGGCAACAACCTACAAGGGTCAAAGTGGAAAAGCACCCTGGTACTTCAATTTTCTAGAAAATTTTTGGCAGGCCTCACATCTTCTCACGTGTGTAAAAGAATCATTAAAAACCTTTGGCCAATAATAACCTGCCCTGAGAATTTTGTGTGCAGTTGTCTTTGCTGAATAATGTCCTCCACAAACTCCTTCATGCATTTCTTTTAGAACATGCTTGGCTTGTGACTCATCTAGACATAATAATAGTATACCATCCCTGTTCTTCCAAAATAGATCTCCATCTATGAAAACATACCTTGATTCATGCAACTTCAAAGTTCTCTTCTGGCTGTCACTCAATCCATCTGGACACTTCATGTATTTAAGATAATTCATGATATCAGTATACCAAGGGGTATGCTCAATGCTTGTAATTGCATTCCCTTCTTCAACATTACAGACTTGACTTGCTTCAATATTTGATTCTTCCATCAGCCTAGCCAATCCTTGACCTCTTACTAGCTTATTGATCTGTATCTCCATGTCAAACTTTTGAATCTTGTTGATCCATCTGCATCTTTTCCCTATAACTTCAGACTATGTCAGAATATCCTTAACAACGACATGAGGGACATAAGCAATCACCTTCACTCCAACAACTAATGTTCTGAATGCTTTTGTGGCCTTTACCAATGCAAAATCCTATTTTTCCATTATGTCATACTTCAATTCAGACCCCTATAATGATTTACTAAAGAAAGACACAGGCTATTCATGACCATCATTATTCTTTTGTAACATAACAACAACAATAGTATGCATTGAAGCAAATGAAAAAATATGAAAAGGCTTTGCAAAATCTGGAAACTTAAGTACAAGAGCCTCCTTTATAGCCCTTTTGATAGATATAAAATCATCTAAAGCTTTTGCAGTCCAATCCATTTTTTGTCCTTTCTTCAACATTTTTGATATGGGCTTAATGATCTCAGCAAAATTAGAGACAAATATTCTAACAAAATTAATTTTTCCAAAGAATGACTGTATAGCCTTGACAGTTTTGGGAATAGTAATCTTATCAATAGCTTCAACCCTCTCAGGATCTATCCTAATTCCCTCTTTTGAAACAATATGTCCTAAGATCTTACCCTCTGTGACTCTGAAATGACACTTCTTTGGATTTATACTAATACCATATTCAAGAGCTTTAATAAATACCTTTTCATGATGTTGTGCATGATCTTCAGCCTTCTTCGAATAAGCAGTCAAGTCATCCTAGTATACTACCATGATAACATTGATCAAGTCTGTAAATGCTACATCCATGGCTCTTTGGAAAGTCGCTCCAAAATTTGTAAGACCAAATGGAATTCTTATATACATATGTTCCCCAAGGAGTTGTGAATGTTGTCTTGTATTGCTCAGATTCTTTGACTTTAACCTGGTTATACCTTGAAAATCCATCCATCATGGACAGTAACTCACACCCTGTCACCTTATGCAATATAGCCTCCATATTGGGTAGAGGATAATTATCTTTGAGAGATGCCACATTTAGATTTCTGAAGTCCACACATAATCTAATATCACCATTCTTCTTTCTTACAGGAACCAAATTTGAAACCCACATTGAGTGCCTGATTGGTTTGATAATTCCTCCATCTCTGAGCTTTGTCAATTCTTCATGCATCTTAGGCTCCAGTGTTGGATTTATAGGCCTTTGCTTCTATCTAAAAGGCTTGGCGTCTAGCTTCAATGGTATTTCATGCTGAAATAAATCCTCCCTGTATGCTTTCAAATCTTCATAAGACCATGCAAAAACATGCTTGTATTTTCTCAATAACTCTATCAGCATTCTTCTGATTGTAGGGATTATCTTCTTGCCTATGTACACCTTTCTTGGTGCTATTTCAGTCCCCAGGTTGACTTCTTCAACATTTTCCCTTCTGACTAGTGTTTGCTTCATGAGAGATCGATCATTTCCATCATACATCCTTTCCAATGCCACCAAACCTTTAGGAAGCTTATTCATTTTGAGTTGTAATATTTCCTTTCCAAAAACCATTTTCTTCCCATCTACTTCAACAAAAGCATTGAAGTCAATTTCTTGTGCTTCATATTGATATATATAATGAAGAAAATTCAACAGGTCAGTATCATCATTAAAGACTTGCTAATAGGGTAGGGTTGGATGGAACACTTACTGTCCCATGCTTTGGGTCTCACCTCGGAAAAACCTTTGGTGTCACTCTCCACCTTCTTAACCTATAGGCCCTAATGCTCGTTAGGCACCCCTAGTTCTCCTAGCCAGCCCTACTCTCAACCTTCTTTCATTCCACCAAACCAATCTTGATGCCTTGCCACTATCTCACCCTTGACCCTTACTCTTCCCTAAATGCCAATTACCCTCAACAATCAGTTAGGATTTTGCAGGAGTGTAAAGATGAAGTAAAAAGCTTCCTAGTAGCCAATTAGGGTTCTTTTTCAATTCCAAAACTCCAATTCTCCATCGTTGCCACCAAACCCTCTCCTAGGGTTAGAAAAGGCTACAAGCCTAGAGCCCTAATTAGACCTCTTAGCCCGAGAAAAATGAGATTTACTCCAAAACCCTCCAAACAACCAAGGTTCTTCACTTGGGATTTCTCTTTCCCATGCACACAGCTTGAAGATTTTTTGGGTTTTGAGCCTGTATAGGCTGTACACTGCCCTTACTAAAAAATGGCCAAAAATCTAGGGTTTATAAGCCTTTTCTAGGCTAATTTCAAATTGTAAGAGTTTTCTCACACCAAATGGGTCAATGGAGCCTCCTTCTAACCACCAGGCCTTTCCAAGACCCTCAAATAAATTCTCCAAAAGGAATTTTTCCAAAATATTAGCACCCCTGCAAGTTATGTTCCTTGCACTCCTTGTCTCCCCTAGCCGAACTCTATCTGGCTCGCCTAGGGCAAGACATTGCTAGTAGCTCCTGCACACACACAATCCCTACAACCTACCATATTTACACTCATGGAGCCTAGTCACTATCCCCAAAGGTCCGTGCAATTTTTACGGTGGGAAAGTGCTCTAGCACTCCATTTTCTCAAGACTGCCTGGTTTAGGCCAGAAAAGGAAAGAAATCAAACTATTTACAAATAAAGGATGAAAACAAATCACAAAGACAAATGGATGGCACAAAAATATTGTACTCTATTCACACTACATTCTCCAATCAAAAATAATAGCAGGTTTATTCCATGAAAGCACTATTTAGATGCAAAAATCAGAAATTGTCTCATAGAACGTTGTTTCCTTCAATTTCACAAAATGTCACTACAATATCAGTGCCTCCAACACTACTCCATGGTAGAAGCATCCAATAAATAGGCTCCAAAAATAGTTAAGCTCTTTTTTTTGAACCTATCAAAGACCCAATATCAAAATTATAAAATCCACTATGTTTTTCAACCCTTGCCAACTTTTGAAAACTCAGTAAGATGTGCTTCTAAAATTATTTATCTCTTGAAAACTTCTTTCCTAAAGATCAAAAACACCTCTAACTCAAAACTAAATGGTCAACATGACCTTAAAGCATAAAAACACAAAATTTCATCCTAGGCTCACAAATTTGCCTAGAGCAAGCTCATGCTTCCTAGGTGCTCCTGCACCATTCTCCCCCTCTTTTCCCAAACACTAAGGAATGGAAGGAGATACCAATGATAGGTCAATGACAAACTTCTTGAACTGATCTTCTTGTACCCATGTGGCTTCTGATTCATTCTTGTTCTTCCACTGACAAGGTGCTCCATGTACACCTTATGTCTTGTAGCCTTCTTCACTCTTGACTCTAAGATCTTGTCTGCCTGGGGCTTGTCTTGATTAGGTAAGGATACATTGCTAATTTCTTGGAAGATCTCCTGAATGTTCTGATCCACATCATTGACCATCCCCTTATACTTGATCAAATTAGCTACATTGAACACTGGAGAGATCCTAAGATCGGTAGGTAACTCCACCTTGTAGGCATTCTTACCATACTTTTCCAGTACCTTGCAGGGTCCTACTATTTTCATTTGCAACTTGGTTTACATTCCCTTCTACAACCTTGACTTGTTAAGGTGGACCATAATATAGTCCCCTACTGCAAATTGCACATCTTTCCTTGACATATTTTCCTTCTCCTTCAATTTTTGTGTAGCCTTAGTGACTATCCTCTTTACCTGCTCCTGAATCTCCTTCATGGTCTGACTGAAGTCTTCTGCATTTCCACTTCTTTGTTCCATAGCTCCAATATCTTTGAGCTCACATATTCCTCTTGGGTGCATCCCATACACAATCTCAAAAGGACTCTTCCCTGTGGTTCAGTTCACACTATCATTGTAAGCATACTCATCTTGTGAGATAACCATATCCCATGTCTATCCATATTCTTTAGTTAGGCATCTTAGAAGGTTACCTAGCACCTTGTTAACCACCTCTGTTTGACCATCAGTCTGAGCATGGTAAGTCGATCCAAAAAGATAGGTTGGTCCTAATCTTCTCCATAGAGTCTTCCAAAAGTGACTCATGAACTTCACATCCCTGTCTGAAACAATGCTCAAAGGAAATCCATGGATCCTTACAACTTCCTTGAAGAAGAGATGAGCAATGTAACTAGCATAAGGAGTAGTTTTGCAAGGAATAAAATGACTCATTTTGCTAAATCTATCCACTACTACATCGACACTGTCAAAACCAGTCTTGGTCTTAGGAAGGCCTACCACAAAATCCATGCTCACACACTCCCATGGTCTATTAGGAATGGGTAGGGGTTGATATAGACCAGTATTACTAGCTCCTCCCTTAGCTTTCATACACACAACACATTGTTCCACATACTTCCTAACATCTCTTGCCAACTTAGGCTAGTGATAGAATCTTTGCACTGGTTCTAAAGTCTTGTTGATGCCAAAATGTCCACTAAGACTTCCATTGTGCTTTTCCTGAATCATATTTTCTCTCATTGACCCTCTTGGAACACATAACTGATTCCCTTTAAACAATAATCCATTTTGCAATGTATACTCTGAGTATTGGCTATGGAAATGGCTCTCAAAGTTAGAACATACCTTATAAACCTCTGAAAAGTCTTCATCTTCCCCATAGAGATCCTTGAAACTCTCTATGCCAATGCTCTTGATCTGTATCTCTTGCACTATCAACAATCTTTTGCTTAGTGCATCTGCTACTTTGTTTAGCTATCCCTTCTTGTGCTTGATGGTGAAGGTAAAATCTTGGATGTATTCCATCCATTTCAAATTCCTATTACTCAAATTCTCTTGAGTGTTGATAAAACTCAGTGCATGGTTGTCAGTAAAGACTACAAACTCCTTAGGTAGAAGGTAATGCCTCCATTTCCTAAATGACTGAACCAAAGCATAAAGTTCTAAGTCATAGGTTGAATACTTCTTCTTTGCTTCATTGAGCTTATCACTAAAGAAGGCTATAGGTCTGCCCTCTTGACTTAGCACTCCTCTTACTGCCACTCCACTTGCATCACATTCAAAAGTGAACAACTTGTCAAAGCTAGGTAATAAGAGAATAGGTTGAGTTTCCACCTCTTGTTTTAGTTTCTCAAACCCTTTCTCAGCTTCTTGAGTTCACACAAACTTAGTTTTTAAACCACCCTTGATTGTGTCTAGAACTGGTGCACATATACCACTAAAGTTTCTAATAAATTTTCTATAGAATTGAGCCAATCCATGAAAACTTCTTACCTCTGTCCCTGTGGTTGGTGTAGGCCATTTTAGGATGGCTTCCACCTTGCTTGGATCCATCTTCAATGATCCTTTAGACACTACAAAACCCAAATATACAAGCTCTTGCTTAAAGAACTCACACTTCTCTAGATTGATTGCCAACTTCTCCTCTTGCAACCTTCTAAGAACCAACTCCACATGTTTTAAATGCTCTTATGTTGTCTTGTTGTATATGAGGATGTCATCAAGATACACTACCACAAATATCCCTGTAAATTCTTTAAGCACTTCATTCATGAGCCTCATGAATGTGCTAGGGGCATTAGAGAGGCCAAATGGAATCACTCTCCACTCATAAAACCCATCATTTGTCTTAAAATTTGTCTTCCACTCATCTCCATCCTTGATTCTAATCTGATGGTATCCACTCTTGAGATCCAACTTGGTGAAGTACTGAGCTCCTCCAAGACAATCCATTAAGTCTTCAATTCTAGGAATAGGGAACCTATACCTAATGGTGATCCTATTTATTGCTCTAGAATCAGTGCATAATCTCCACTTACTTCCTTTCTTTGTTGCTAAAACCACTGGTACTGCACATGGGTTGATGCTCTTTTGAATCAATCCTTGATCCAACAACTCTTGTACTTGTCTAACTACTTCTAGATTATGATCTGGTGTAAGTTTGTATGCTGCTTTGTTAGAAAATGAGGCTCTAGGTATGAATTCAATTTGATGACTTATGGCTCTCTTTGGTGGTAGGTTTGTAGGTGCACCATCACTAACTATGCTCTTGTACTTCTCAAGTAACTTTTGGACTACTTCCGGTAAGACTATTTTTTCAGCCTTGTCTTCTTCTTTAGGTTGTAACATAACCACATATCCTTCACCCCCTTGATGTAGGTTGTTAAGGAACTCCTTCCCACTACTCAACATGATGTTTGGTGTCTTTGACTATCCTTAGACTGACAGTGACTGCAACTTGAAAGTCTTTCCATCCTTCTTAAATGAGATGGTGTTCTCTTTCCCATCATATATGGCACCTCTGTCATATTTCCATGGTCTTCCCAATAGTAGATGGCATGCATCCATGGGTAACACATCACAAACTAACTTTTCCTTGTACCCTCCAATGGAAAATTCCACCAGTACTTGCTCATTCACTAAAACACTTTTCCCTTTGTTTAGCCATGTGACCTTGTAGGGGTTAGTGTGGGGTACCTTCTCCAATTTTAGTTTCATTACTGCCTCCTCTAAGATTATATTGTCTATTGAACCTGAATCTACTATGACCTTGCACACTTTACCAAGTATCTTGCATCTTACTCTAAATAGAGCTCTCCTCTGTTTTGGTTCTTCCTTTACCGGTTGTCTGATCAAAACTCTATTGAACATTAGATTCTCTCCTACCTCATATTCAATATGACTGATCTCAAATGACTTAGGACTCATGGTGTCCTCTTGTACATAAGCCACTCTCTTCTCATTGCTTGATGAATACACTTTCTTTGGGCATCTATAAGTAGGATGACCTACTTGACCACAATGGTAGTATTTCATGTTTGCAAAGTATGAATTGCTCCTGCCTACTCCTCTTCCTTTGTTTGAACCACCTTGAGGTCCTCTACCTCTATTATACCCCCCTCTTGAAGGTGTTTCATTTCCATGATCTATAGATTTAAACTCTCCTTGGTTCCTTTGGTCATTGCCTCTACCTTGGTAGCCACCTCGCTGCCCTCTTTGATCTCTTTGATCTCTGCCTTTTCCTCTGTCTTTAGAAGCCTAGTATTGCTTCCTCTTATTCCTTTCCTCAATCTTGACAGCCAGCAAATAGTATTGGTGAACTGTCTTGGGACTTAGAAGAGCCATCTCCTCTTGAATGTTCCATTTCAAGCCATTAAGATACCTAGCCAGCTTGAGACTTTCATGTTCTGAAACATTAGACCTCATACAAGGTTTTTGAAACTCCTCAGTGTAAGTGTTTACATCTTGGTCTCTTTGCCTCAAGCTTTGTCTTTTCTTGTGCAACTAAATCTCATAGTCATCTGCCATGTATGCTTCCCTCACTTTTGCAACCATTCCTTTCCAAGTTGAAATAGGCGGCTTGCCTTGCTTTTCCCTCTTTGTCTGAATGAATTTCCACCATGTCAAGGTAGAACCTCTTAATCTTGATTTATCCACCTTTACCTTCTATGCTTCAGTGACTCCATCAAATTCAAAATGGTTTTCCATTCCCTCTATCCAATCCATGACTAGAACAACTTCCATTTTTCCACTAAATAGTGGTATGCCTTCAAGTGCTTTTCCACTCAAAGCCTTCAATGCTTTCAAGAAAGGTTCTTCTTTCATAACAGGGTCAAGTTCAGGGGTCTTGTCCTCCTCTGCAACCTCTTCTTTCTTTGGTATCCTTCCTTCAAACTGTGCATCATTCAATGCTTGCTCAAGTTGGTCTATCCTCTCCTTCAATAGCCTATTTTCTTCCTCCTACCCTCCAACCATCTTGGCCAATTGTGCATTTTTCACCATGATGGAAGAATCACTAGACTCAACCTCTGACATATATTATTCTTTCCCAAATCTTTAACTTGCTCTGATAACAATCTAATAGGGTAGGGTTGGATGGAACACTCATTGTCCCATGCTCTAGGTCTCACCTTGGAAAACCCTTTGGTGTCACTCTCCACCTTCTTAACCTATAGGCCCTAATTCTTGTTAGGCACCCCTGGTTCTCCTAGCCAACCCTACTATCAACCTTCTTTCATTCCACCAAGCCAATCTTGATGCCTTGCCACTATCTCACCCTTCACCCTTACTCTTCCCTAAATTCCAATTACCCTCAACATTCAGTTAGGCTTTTGCAGGGGTGTAAAGATGAAGTAAAATGTTTCATATCAGCCTATTAGGGTTCTTGTTCAATTCCAAAACTCCAATTCTCCATCACTGCCACCAAACCCTCTCCTAGGGTTGGAAAAGGCTACAAGCTTAGAGCCCCAATTAGGCCTCTTAACCCGAGAAAAATGAGATTTACTCAAAAACCCTCCTAACGACCAAGGTTCTTCACTTGGGGTTTGTGTTTCCCATGCCCACACCTTGAATATTTTTTGGGTTTTGAGCCTGTACAGGCCGTACACTGCCCTTACTCAAAAATGGCCAAAAATCTAGGGTTTATAAGCCTTTTCTAGGCTGATTTCAAGCTTTCTGAGTCTTCTCACACCAAATGGGTTGATGGAGCCTCCTCCTGACCACCAAGCCTTTCCAAGACCCTCAACTAAATTCTCCAAAAGGAATTTTTCCAAAATCATAGCACCCCCGTAAGTTATGTGCCTTGCACTCCTTGTCTCCCCTAGCCGGACTCTGCCTGGCTCGCCTAGGGAAAGACATTACTAGTAGCTCCTACACACACACAAGCCCTACAACCTACCATATTTACACTCGTGGAGCCTAGTCACTATCCCCAAAGGGCCGTATATTTTTTACAGTGGGAAAGTGCTCTAGCACTCCATTTTCTCAAGACTGCCTGGTTTAGGCCAGAAAAAGAAAGAAATCAAACTATTTACAAACAAAGGATGAAAATGAATCACAGAGACAAATGGATGGAACACAAATCTTGTACTCTATTCACACTACATTCTCCAATCAAAAATAATAACAGGTTTATTCCATTAAAGCACTATTTAGATGCAAAAATCAGAAATTGCCTCACAGAATGTTGTTTCCTTCAATTTCACAAAATGTCACTATTATATCAGTGCCTCCAACCCTACTCCATGGTTGAAGCATCCCATAAATAGGCTCCAAAAATAGTTAAGCTATTTTTTTCAAACCTATTAAAGACCCAATGATCAAAATTATAAAACCCATTATGTTTTTCAACCCTTGCCAACTTTTGAAAACTCAGCAAGATGAGCTTCTAAAATTATTTATCTCTTGAAAAATTATTTCCTAAAGATCAAAAACACCTCTAACTCAAAACTAAATGGTCAACATGACCTTAAAGCATAACAACACAAAATTTCATCCTAGGCTCACAAATTTTCCTAGTGCAACCTCATGCTTCCTAGGTGCTCCTCCACCACTTGCCAACTATAAATGTTGTTAGGAATAGCAGGCCTTGTTTTGAACTCAATCTATGATACCCCAGCCAATGTAATATCATCTCTTTTGAGTGCCACATTTGCTAAGAAATTAGCCATTATGTTCTTTGATCTGTCAATCCACTCAATCGAAAACGCATCAAACAATTCAATTGTATCCCATACAACATTCCTATATTGTTTTAATATTTTGTGCTTTGCTGCATATTTTGATTTGATTTGTGAAATAACCAACTCAGAATCATCCAAAACAGCCAGCAACTTAATTTTATGTTTCACAGTTATGTTCAAGCCTGTCAATAAAGCGTCATACTCTGCCACATTGTTTGAACATTCAAATGCTAATAGAAATGAATATTTAAAATTAATACCTTCAGGTGACACAAAAACAATCCCAGCTCCATTACCTTCTTGGCTGTAGGCTCCATCAAAATACATCTTCTAGACACCATTGCAATTCTGTGCAACATGTTTTTCAATTGGATCACTATTGGTTAATTTTGGCTGAGTTGGTTAAATTTTAAAATTCCCAAGATCAACATCACAAAAACAATTGATCTAATTCTATGGCACACAGTCAACAAGCTGATTCATTCTTGGCTCCCTATACAACTTGACCTCTTGACCATTAATTGGAATTGTAGCATAGGACAGGTCAAATTGAACATTTCCACCAACATTTGTCATCCATTGCCTTGATAAGAGCATCCCGAATTGAGGAGGAATATCTATCACTGCTATGTCTATATTATAAGCCAACTGTGGATAAGTAGCCAGTTTGACTTCAACATCTTTCATAATACCAACCACAGGAACAGGCTTGTTATCCATTGCATAACACTTGCCTCTAGTAGTATCAACCCACATGCCAAGCTGCTTCATAACTCCTACTGGCATAATGTTTATAGCAGCACCAGAGTCTATCATGCAATTCCTCAACAATTTATTATTGATAAGAAACGTAGTGAAAAAAGGATCAACTTGAGGGGGAGTTGATAATATATCACTCAAGCAGACTCTAGAGTCTTTTGTTTTCTCATGCCTATTGACTATTTTAATAGCTACCTTTCTTTTAGAATTCATACATTTTTCATTTCCACTTGTTATCAATTGAACAACATTGTCTCTGTATTCCTTAATTTTCATCAACTCAAGTAATGGAACATACACTTTTACCTGGGATAATGCCTGAGTGAAATCAAAAGAAGAACTCTCCACCTTTATAGTTTTCCTCAGTTCTGGCGTATCTCCTTTGTTTTCTTCTTTTTATTTTTTATTAGGTTTTCCAGGCATTTGTATCTCTTTATTTAATTCCTTCACTTCCTCTTTTTGGACTGGCTTCTGTTTACTCTCATCAAGTTGTCCCTTTTCTGGCTTTTTCACAATTCCTTGCATTGCCTTTTGATCCTTCATAAAAACTCCCCCAGGAACACCCTCCATCTCATTTACTTTTCTATTTCTCAACCAGCATTTACTTCTTGCTTCCTCAACTACAGCAGCAGTTATTCTCTCCTTTTCATCTTCAGTGAGTCTCCTCACATTGCGTTGAACAGGAACCTCAACACAATGTGGCTCAGTATAATCTTCTTCATAATCTTCTTTAGAGTCATACAAAATCTATTGTTCAACCATATGGACATTGTAATTCTGATTTGAAACATCATATTTGTAACCTTCATCCTTTGAAGATGAGTACCTTTCCTCAACATGGTCAAAAATATTTGAAGTCAAATACACTGTGTGATCTTCTCCATGATTTTGTGTTAACATTCCCTTCTCTTGCAATCTTCGGGCTACAACACAATAATCTAGGGAATGTGGTTGTTCACAAACTTCACAGAAATAATTATCACTCATCATATAAGTTCCCCTTTTGCTTAGTGGATTAGGAGTCTCTTTGTTTCTTGGCCTTGCTATTATAGGTTTTCCATCCTTCTAGTCTGTATTATAAGGCATGTCATGTAACCTTGGCCTCTCATTTTTGTTCTCATTTCTATATGTATTCTCCTATCTATACTGATAATTGTTACCTTGCTGAGGAGGCCTCAGGTTGTCTCCTTTACTAATTATACTATCAGCAGCCTTCCTATTATTTTCAATTGTCAATGCAATCTTTTGTGCTTCAGCTAGATCTCTTGGAAATCTATTTCTTAGTTCATACCGTATTTTGGGATCAAATGCATTTAAATAAACACTTAAAGCTACAAAATCTAGCAACCTTGATCCATGAGGTACCTTAGTCTGCAATTTGTTAAATCTTCCATTGAAATCATAAACTGAGTCATTTTTATTTTTATGAATTTGTATCAATTCATGAAGAGTTGCATCTGGTGCATTTAGATTCCCGTACTACTCTATGAATCGATCTTGGAATACTTGAAAATAATTAATTGAGCAGGTCGACAAGTTGTTGAACCAATCTCTAGCATCTTCAATAAGTGACATCATAAACAACTTCATGTGCAAATCTTAATGTGGCATACCTATGTCTTGAATGAACACATTGAAATTCCTTATATTTTCTTCAGTAGTGACTGCATTGCTCCCTGTAAACTTGGGAACCAGACCTCTCCAGCTGCTATCCATAGGGTAAGGGCATAGATGGAACCCTGCCAAATCAAACTTCCTGATCATTGTTGTATATTGGTGAGGGGGATGGATAGGTTGATATTGATACTAATGCATAGGATTATTGTATTGTGCATTATGCTGAGGGATGTTATGCTGACTAGGAGGTGGATGCACATTTGTATGTTGTGTGGGAATATGAGGTGGATGATTTGGCTACTTGTGATGATTTCCCATCTGATGGTGAGGAGATACAGGTGGACCAGAAGGCCCTGCACCATGAATACCCTACTTATGAGATGACACATACTTTGGGGGGCAATCAACCGTCTGAGCAATGTTTTTATTTTTCTGCAATTCAAATTCTTTCATTGCTTGTATCATTCAGGCCTTTTCCTGTTCTTCTCTCTCCTTCTAAGATTCAAACTGTGCTTTGACTTCCTCATAAGTCAAAGATTCATAATCAGTTTGAGAAATCATATTCTCATTAATCTGGTTTTGATCATTTTCCATCTTTTGATCATATTCATGCTAAATTCTGATTCATTTAGGCTTAAGTCTAGCTTCAAACTCAGCTTGTTTCTAAGGATCGAGAGAAGGGAAAGTATTTATTTGATCTTCTAGGGTATAAGGCTCAGCGCTTGAATCATCTCTCCATGTATCATAGCAATTATATGTTTCACAATGTCCTCTTGGTGCTTTGCCTTTGTCTGTTATGCACATGTCCTCATTGATCCTCTTTCCTTTATCAGCTCTATCATCTTTGTGTGTCCACTTGTTGCTACCAGCAGGGGCTCCAATATGACCTCCCCTGTATTGAGATCTTCTTCCATTCATGATGAACAGTTGTAAAATTTTTGTCAGAGTCACCACTCACTTTTATCAAAAATGATAAAATACTTGATGTTTCTTATTCCCAACGGAGTGTATATCTAGTTCCTGACTCTATGATTAAGGCCTTGATTCTGAATGTATTCCCCAGCAGAGTTGCCAATTTGTTAGCTCTCAAAAACGTAGGATGAATGCCTTAAGAGGCTGCCAATCTCTTGATACGCTTTAGGGTAACAAACAAGGTTAAAAGAATTCAACCTTCTACTCTTTAGGTCCTGCTAAACCTGGGCGGGTGTACCTTTCTGAATGAAACAGACTTTACTTATGATTATCTTTCTTGCACAATGATTTGTCCACAATGGCAGATGGAAGTGAACAAATGAAATCAAACTTGAAAGCTGTAGCACTATTCTGATCTAAATCCTAAAATACTGAATTAACAGATATAAAGAGACTTGAATGAATTCAAAATGATGAATTGCAGAGACCAGTGCCTTATTGGGTATGCAGAGTCAAATGAGATCAAGATGAGCAACACTTCTCTGGAGAAAACTCAAATTATCTGGTATATATTCTATTTACAACTTGTATAAACATGCAATTCTATAACTACTAAGTTCTACTTTAATAATCCAGATGTAACTCTCTGATTACTATGATCAACAAAAGGATTTAATCTTTGCTTGAAAGAACCAATTGATTAATCACATAGATACAACAAATGTGCATTGATAAATAGAACATAAACTTGTTATGTCAATTTAAACAACTAGAAAGCAACAGCCTTGGAGACAACTTAGCAATATTTTTATTTAATTCAACAGATAATTGACACCAGAAAAATGCAGCAACATCAATTGATTTTCATAAACACCTCCATTCTGAAATCATGCAACAGTAGTTTATGATATGATAATTTTATTCTACTGAATCTACTTGTTGTGTATCAAAATCTAATAGTTGGTCCCTCAATTAGGATGCCTATTTATACACCAGCATCAAGAAAATAAATCAAATTGGAAATCCATGTCGGTCACCGTAGAACTCGGGCAATTCTCACATGTTGGCCTGCAGGTATTTAGCATTCACATGTCAGCCAACAACATTTGAATTTTATTAATCATCAGTGAACTAGTCGCTAAGACAATGCAGTAGTATGTCAAAGGCAATTATATCGTTAATCGCTGTCACCATGACCAATCCGAATCGTGGAGATATCATATCAAAAACCCTTAGTCATACTGAGAGCACATATGTGTTACATTTGTTTCAGTCACTAAGACACAAGAAAATGTCTTATCGAAATGAACCTCTGTTTGATGCACTATCACTATAACCCCCATCAATCGGGGAGACCTCTCATAGAATACTTCGAGTCATACTGACAGTCTTCAACCATCCCTGAGTTACTGTGTCAAATTTTTACTCTTGCCGATAAGCATATTTCGTTTGATTTGCTTCGCTGTGACTTTCAAAGTCGGGGAGAGGTTATAGAGATTACCGAGTTATAGCAAAAGTCCATACGAAACATAACAGTCACTGTGACATAAGCCCCATCTCGCTGACAAGGCTATTTTCCCCATGTATGTCGCTATATCACCCAACCCTCGGTGAGACATCACGTAGAGTATATTGTTATGTCGAAAGCCCCAAGCTCACAATAGATCGCCAAGACAATGCCAACTTTTCGCTGAAAGAAATCCACTCATTAAACATTTGTCGGCAAGACCCCACCTTTTCGCTATGACCATACCCCGATGCACATGAGTCTTACCAAAGAGTATATCATTATGTTGCCGATCGGCAAGACAAAGGAAGATCGCTATGACCTTACTTCGAAGAAGAGTCTCTCACCGATGAGCCCTTTGATAGAAGCCTCCATGTGTGAAGTCGGTGAGATTGAAGGTCACTCGCCGAGACCTCACCCCGAATATCACCAACTCCTGTCGATATAATCCTTTTGCACTCTGTCATTGAGACTTATCGAGTTCGCTAAGACTTTTACTGAAGCTTTTAACTCCTGCCGATAAGAATCCTCCAAATATGGGTCGACAAGACAAGAAGATATCATTATGACATTTCACTGAGAACAAAAACCTTTGCCGATATGTATATCATCCTTTGTAGCCGAGACCAAGAGAAAGTATTATCGAAAGCCGCCTGCAAGAAAATTTTGATCGCTGTGACATCAAATGAGTCTTGTCGAAAGGAAACAAAGACTCATGTTTACAGAAAACACACAATGGGTCAGGGAGACAAAGGAATTCTTACGCCGATATAGACCAAGATGTAAAAAATTCATGACTCAATGGATTCAATGGGGCAATATGGCAAAATATGAGTGGAATATGCACACAGTAGGACCAAATCTAGAAGTGTATGAGTAAAACCAACATGTGAAAATATCATATTTTTATAGTTCCAATAGGATGATTAGATCCAATTACAACCTAGCAAAAATTTGATCCAATCTACTATGAGGAAGAATGATGCTGCCCCATAAGACCAATACAAAATACAAGAGTTCTGCTACATTTTCTAACAAAATTTTCTAAAACAAGTAGATCTATAGGAGAAACAACCCACCTAATGAAAGTGAGTGACGTGGCTCATTGGTGAGAATTTTTTGGAACCATGAGAGCAGCTTGGGAAAAATCCTCACCATGCAGCCATGTGTCCCAGATCAATCTCAAAAGGAAAATTATATAAATAAAATCCACACATCCACTACACGACACATTACATGCCTTTTTGCAAGAACAACCTTTAGCTTTCGAGGTCTGGTGCCATCAAAATGTAAAATAGTAAGGGCTAAAAAGGATGACTATAGGGGTTGAAAAACAAAAATAAAAAATTAAGAAAAAAAAATTCTCCACACCACCTAATCCTATAATCCTATAATTTGTAACTACATAGGATCTAGCACATCTCACTTCTCGTCCCTCATCTCCTCCTCCTCCCTGATTTGTGGTAAGGGAAAATGTGGAATCACTCCTCTACCTTGTACTCCCCTCCCTTGATCATCCCATCATCACCATCCCTCCCTTTCCCTCTCCCCCATCCTTGTAACCCCCATGGTCTCCCCCTTTGTGCTCATCCATGCCTATCTCTATGAATGGGTACACCCAGATTAGTCAATGGTATTGGTCTATGTTGGGAAAGCCATGTGTCATACTCTAGTGTTATCCCTACATCTACCACCTTAGGCCCTACTCCCCACTATACTAGTTATATCCCATCAAACTCCTACAAGGATACCTATGGGCTAATCATAGCCCCCATAGTCGAATCTCTCAAGATGACCACTTAAACATGGCTAATAAGATGTGAACATCCCAAAAGAAATCTATTGCTTTTGTGTGTGTAGGTTTTTCATGTGGAGCTTTGTGAGAGGCTTTATAGTTGGACCACCCATGATTTTATTCCTTTCTTTTACCTCTTGTCGTTTCATTCAATAGTTTATTTACTTGCATCATCTATTATTCTTCTTGTTGTACTCTTCTTTATTTTCTACATTTGGTTTGTTTAGTCAAATTGTCAAACTTTAGTTTATGAGTAGTTAGTAGGCCCTATGAATTTATGGTGACTAACTTTTTTTCCAATTTGTATGAGATTCCATCAGTCCATTGAAATCCTAACACATTGCACTATCATCCTTGGGTCATGCTGATGTCCTCTAGCTAGGAGCTAGTTTGTCTATCCCTGAGACGTATGAGGCTCACACTTTCAACTTCTAAAGTTCTTTTTACATAAATAGTTAAAACATAAAGACATTGTAGAAACCTCCCTTTCATTTTTCTTGGTCACTTGATTATTTTTCCTTTAGGTAGATGAGGACAATTCACTCCTTATAAACTCTTCCCTATCCTACAAACTTGAGAGAAGAGAATCTCCTCTACATTTTGGTGAACTTGACATGAAGTTTCATTTCTCTCATTTCTCTTGTCTTTGTGTCAAAAAATTTTCTTCTCTCTTGTTAGGACATGTACTATATAACACATTGTGTCAGTTTCATGAGCTTCATGACCTAATCTACTACCTCCAAGCACATAGTAAGAATTAATCTTTCTAAACATTGATATGGGGTCTAGAATTTTTGGTCATGCACATTTAGGTTTCAATTTTGAGGAGAAATCTATAGGAATTCCTACAAGATTCTCCCCTTCTCATCTTGGAACCAAGACTCATACCCCTCTAGCCTCTCCCTCTTCCATGGTTGAGGAATATGCTCTTAGGGTTCTTGTAGAGAAGATTCACTCTTTTGAAGTTAGACTCAAAGAGATCATGAAGTTCCTAGGGTGAGATGATTCATATGCTCAAGCAACTCCTCTCATCAATGATCTAAAGAATTCATTAATGTATGATTGAAGAAGCTTGGAGCTACTTCATGGAATAGAAAATATTGTGGAGACTCGTATACCTTCATATACTACCGTCTTAGGCAATCGCCAAGATGTTCAATTGGAGATGTTTTGTCACCAAATGAATATCTTGATGTCAGTAGTTTCTATATGGATGGTCAACATGGGTCCTTCTATGAATACTATTGCTCACACCACCACCGCACCTAAGGAGATTCCTACAATAAGAGTTAATTAGGTTCCTCTAGGTTTTCAAGCTTTTACATTTGGGACTTAAAATTTATCCACCTCTGGTACTATTGTTGGTGCTTCAACTAGTCATACCTTGTCCACAAATCACATACTTAATGCTCTATTGTAGAACATTGGGTAGATACAATCTCAGTAGGTGAATTTTGATAGTTCTTCTTCGTAGATGATGTTCCAATGCTATTACCATCATAGTCCCTTATCTTTTAATATCCTCAACACCCCTATTCTTATCAAGGGATTGAGTTTCCTAAGTTCAAAAAGTATAATGATAGAGGTTACTCACCAACACATGCATTTTCTTTCAATTCCATGTGTATTGATTTCTCCCATCATGATGCTCTTCTTGAAAAACTATTATTGTGTGTCTCTCAAGGATGCTACCTTGGAGTGGTATTGATCTTTGCTTAATAATTCTATATTTTTCTTTGACCAAATTTTTAATCAATTCCTCTAGAAATTCTAGGCTAATATCAGGTCGAAGGTCACATTTATCAATATTTTCTAGAGTAAGAAGGGTGCACACAAGAAGTTAACTGATTTGATATCATATTATCAAGCCCCTTTCTCTTAGATCTCCTATACTCTACATGATTTTGATGTTTAGTGACTATTCATTAGGAATTTGCAGGTGGCATTTCAAGATAAATTCCTTCTGATAAAATATCCCTCTTTCATCCATCTATGTGTTGCTCTGCATGAGTACCAGCAAATGGTTTCTCAATATGGAGATTCTTCCTTTTCCTCTCGTTAGGATGGCCAATTGGCCATGCCTATCTCTAGTGAGTCAAGGAAAAAAAGTGGTGGAAAACATGGTGTCTATTCCCACTAATAAAACTCCTATAGGTAGAAATAGGATATTTACAAAATTATCAAAATATTATATTAATTTCCTACATAATCTATTAAATGATGGTGTAATATCCCTCCTAGAGATTAGACTACTTTATGAGCCTTATCCAAGGTATGATGCACATAAGTTCTGGCAATATCATCAAGTCTTAGTACATGATACAAAGAGATGTGTGTGTCTTCATAATGTTATACAAGACCACATCAATAATTATATCATCCAGATTGATGGTAATAATTAGAACTCTAATAAATCTGTAGCAAACCCTAATAGTCGATTACAGATTTACACAGATAACTTTCCATCTAATTCTACTAATCTTGTTATCCTTGCTTCTTCCAATTTTAATCTAAATCCATCTGAGTATGTGAACATGGTTTCATTTAGTCGTGTTACTCCTTCCAATCATGTGGATGCAACATTTTATAATACATTTACCTCATATGACTTGCATTTTGTAGAGGAGGGGGACCAATTGCTCAAGAACTCAGGTTACGAGAGGGTCTAGAACAATCAACTACCCTAATCTACCTCATCCTAAGGGATTATTTAAGATAGGTTTGATGTTTAAGAGGGTGAAAAATAAGGGAGATTGATCTACCTCTTTCCTTCTTCCAACTTGAGTGGTTTAGGAAATTAGGTGAGCGGATCTCCAAAGTATAGATTGCAACTTAGGAATCTCACTGCCAGAGGACTCTAGCATGGGGAATGGATGACAACATGGTTTGCTAGTGTATGTATGGATAGATAATGTAAAGTACACTCAAAACTCAAAGAGAACCTACTAACAACCCAACAAATATAGTTTGATATAATATCAAAAAAAGAAACTAGAATACTAGAATAACAAGAAGAATACTTTAAGTTGATAGATATATTGATTATGAATGAAATGGTGAGAAAGGATAGTAGAAATCCAAGTTGTGATTAGTCTATCCTCTGACAAGCTCCAAACAAATGAATTTCCTACACAAAATCATGGAAAATTGTTGTGGTTATGTATAGAGGACTACCATAGTTAGTCTCTTGCTTCGGTGTTTCCACCTCCATGGACAACCAATATAGAAACGTTAGAGAAATGTGATAAAGAAAGTATCAAAATGGAAGGTACTATGGACTAGGATAAACAATGATATGCTCCAATTAAATATAATGATTCTAAGTGAATAAAAAGTTGAATGATATCACCTTCAACCACGTGTAATCAAGGAAAATGGGAGGAGTGAGCTCAAAAGTTTGGAGATGCCAACGTTGCTACAACAACAAGAGGAGTAAAATCGGAAAAGTAACAACTTTCAACTTAAAAGGTGGGGAGAATGCTAAGAATGATCAAGTAGAATGCTAAGAAGATCGAGAAGTGTCAAGAGAGAGTGAATGAATGAAGGAGATCAACATTTGAAGGTGAAATTGGAGGAAAAGGAACCGTTTAAGTTTGGTCAAGGGTGTAGAAACTTTACACTTCACCACCAATGGAGAGTTGTAATGCCTTTGCAGATTTTAAAAGTGGGAATCTTATCAATATGGTAGTGTGTCACGTAGGCATCTGTATGTCACACTAGCATCCTCAAAAGAATATCCTCCATTGACACTTAAAACAAAAACCAAGTGGATGGGAAGCGAATAAAGGATGTGGAATAGCATCATCGGATTTGATTTGTCTAAGGTAGGAGGTGTGTAAATGGGGAATTTTTTAAAAGTGAAAATTCACACCATTCAAATTTTCTCCCACTTTAGCAAGCATAAGTGTCAACAAATTCATGGTAAAGTAGAGTAAAATTTGAGAAATGTATACCTAAACGATTGAGGAAGTAGACCGCAATCTAGCACACTCTAAAGCATAGGAAGGGGAGATGGATCCATAGGTACTCAATATCGAGGAGAGTTGAAAAAAATACATTGAAGATTTGCATACCTATGGAAGGTCAAAAGGGGCTCTATAGGTGCTTAGTTCTATAGAGGAGGCATCATAGGTGCTTGGTTGTAAGGGAGGCCAGATGTGAGAGGCTCCGCAGAGTCTAATAGGCCCTTATAGGTGCTCAGTCCTACAAGGAAATCCTAAGGTCCTCAGATCTACAAGCTTGATTGAAAAAGTAGCTTCACAAGTCCTACAAAGAAATATGTTAATCCACAAACCAAACATGTTAGATAATAAAAATCCACATAGGTAGATAGACAGTCATGCAAACAATCAACAATTAAAGGAGAAGCTTTCAAAGGGGTCTCTTAGGAACCCTTCAAAAGAAAATGGGTCCACTCAAGGGATGCTTTATTTGAAAGGAAAAGACACTTTTCACAAACAATTCTAGCATCAAGGAATCCTTTTCAAATATCTCTTTCATAAAGGAATTCAAAAGGAATAATACTCCCTTGTGAGGGAAACTTTTCAAACTTCTTCATTAGAAAAAGTACTCTCTTCTCAAAGGAAAATTTTCATACTCTTTCTCTACAATTTGTTTCAAAAGAAAAATTCCACAAGGGGTCCTTGTTGAAGAATGTAATTTTTGAAACATAAAGGATTCTCAATGAGGGATTCATTGGCCACCAAATACAACTTTTTGAAAATCAAAGTAATATGATAGCCCCCCCCTTAGGATGGTGTGTATTGAACAAAAAGGCATATGACAGCCTAAGGAGAGAGAAGAAAGTGATCTTGTGGCCCAAAATACATGGGGAGATGTAATCATGAAAAAAAAAATTCACACATGAGGGACAACACATAGGCACCACAATATCACAAAACAAGAAAAGAAGAGAGAAAGATAAAAAGGAAATGTAAGTAAAAAAAAGACAAGAGAGGGGGATCTGATATTTCGAGGTCAAAGCTACTTATAGATATAAGTAGATAGATATTTAATATAATAATATATATGAACTATCATTAATACCATACTATATTAGATCATGTGAAGAAAGGTATATGAAAACCAAATTAAAAAAAAATTGGGTCAACATAGAAGGGGGGCCTAAATGCCCCCAACACTTTGCATCATCCCCAATTTTTGAAAATCAAGGCATAACAAAGGAAGAATGATGTAATAAATAGAAGGTCATGACAAAAACATTCTTGTATCCAAGTACCTACAAGAGTGAGAAGTGTCCTCTAGGAACATACAAAACAAGCATGGCGGAAACACAACACACATACAAATCTAATCTACATATAATGAAGATTTTCCTGCCTAGTCCTCATCAAACAAGAGGTCATTTTTTTCCCAATCTAGATCATTATAAGATGAAGGTGTACAATATTTCAAGGGTGGGATAGCAAGGGGATCACCCTCTAACTCTCCTACAACAAGATCCAAGGAAAGGGGTCCCTCAAGGTCCTCTTCGCTCAACTCCTCTGAGGTAAACATCATTGGTTTTGTGAAAATCACTTATAGAGTTGCCAGGAAATCCTCTACTGAGTTGAACATGCATTTGATAGGATTTCCATGTGTCAACTAAGCAATCAATGAAGGAGGTTCCCAAGATCCACTACTAACCTCATCAAAAGACTTGGGGGAAGTAATGAACTTAGGGGAAGTCGGTGCTACCTCCACCACTAGGATGGTGCAAGCCAACACAAAACCAGTTTCCAAATAAGGCAACCCCTTCTTCCGACCTCCATTAGAAGTAGATTCATCCTCTAGCTTATGGTTCATCAAGGATGTGAGATCCCCATAAAAAAGGCAAAAAGCAAAGAATAAGTAGAGAAAACCATAGTGGACACCACCAAGGTATTCAACATATCCACTGTAGACACATAAAAATGGCCTAGGTCTATAAATCCTATTTTCTCCATATTTCTTCCTAGCATAATTAAAATATTTAATTATGTCCTATGGTCCAATTCAACTATTAATTAAATAATTTTTAATTATTTAATTAATTCATGTCTTTTATTGCTCTTGATTATTTAAATAAATATTCTAATGTCCTCTTATAATTAAATAAATTCCTATGATTTATTTAATTATTGTCCACCTTTTCCATTTTCCCCATAATTACATAATTATTATTAATTATTTAATTATCTTATTAACTTTTCTTTTAATTTTAAATAAGATCATTTATTTAAAACTGTCCCACTTTCTCTTTTGTCTCTCTTAGTAAATAATTTTAAACAATTATTTACTATCACATGGCCCCACCCCTTTGAATTAAATTAATTTTTAATTCAAAATAATAACTTTTACTCTTAGAACAAATAGTTTCTAATATTATTTTATTTTCAAGCTTTCTCTTTTTTTGTGCCATCCTTATCTCCTTTCACATGCATTCTCGACCTTTGATTTGGTTTTCCTAAAATCAAATCTCAGCCCTCCATTTCAAAATTCACCCTAATGTTTCCCTAACCCTAATTGTGGGTTGTCACATTCAATCTTGACCATTGATCTTACAACATTTGTCAATATTCAATCTTGTCCATTCATTTGAAATTGACTTTTCTATAAAATGTCAATTTTGTTCTCATTTGGACATCTTATGCACATCTCTTGACATCTACATTTTATACACTTCATATCTCTTGGCATCTTGATATCTTGACATTTTCATACTTAGGCTTGCTTCATAGTTCCATAGTTGCATTGTGTTTCTTTTTAGATATAATCCTTCAATATTTGCTTAGGAAATTATCATTTTCATAGGTTGTTCATCATAAATTTGAGGGTAAACATCATATTGCAGCAAATAGAGAAGGTGCAATGGAGGTCAATCATGGAGTTTGAAGACATTTGGTAATATTGTTTTTGTTTTTATGTTGTTTACTCCTTTGTGCTTCATTGTTTGCTTTGGGTTATCTTATTTTAAGCTCTAATCTACTAAACTAGGTTTTTCCCTAAGCTACATCGGTGAACCTGCTACCAAAACCACACATTTTCTAGATTTTTGTTTAGCTTTTTTTAGTTTTGCAAGTGCAAGTACAATGTGATACATTTTCTATTTTCTGTGATGCATTTGACTTACCATGATGCATTTTCTTGCCATAATGATGCATACACTTTGTTGTGATGCATCCGCTTTGTAGAACAATGAATTTTCTTTGTAGGTTGATGTATTTGTCTATAGATTTCAACCTTTAGCCCCAAGATACATTTGCTATGTAGAACGATGCATCTACGTACAAATTTATAGATTTCGCCCTTTGACACATTTGACCTACAAAATGACACAATCATCTAGTATAATTTAATTTTTGGATTTTTCATATTTTTTCTAGATTTCTCTTTTCCATTTAATAGCTTAGGGATTTTGGGTTACTAACATTCTATTTCTAGCATGTGGTGAGGAGTCTAACCTTGTTTTTCTTTATTTTCTTATCACATTTCTAATTCCTAAAGCAAACAATCAACAAACAACAACTTGCATTCACATTCATATGGTTAAAATTTACATGCATTCTCATGTCACGGGCTTAAAATGAACACAATCAATCATTGAAACTCATATGGTTAAAATGAACATTCATTCTCACACCATGGGTTTAAAATGAACTTTGTCTTTCTTACATCAAGTTTAAAGTTTAAAAAGAACAAAGTTTCTTAAGTGTTTTTCTCACATTATAACTTTGGTAACTAAAATTTACAAGTGTCTCCAATTTGTGTAACCCCGATTCAATAATAGAAGTATCCTCTCCCCTTGCACACTTGCGCGATCCTAGGTGCAAGAGAAACTACCATTAACTCTAGGAATTGGGCCTTCCTTGGTGGAAAAAAGTACTCACCCCAAGGTGACTCAAACCAACAATGGAGCTCTTTAGCTAAGCTAACTCCAACTAGTATACAAATGTGAATCCTAATGGAAAACTTTGGATTATGAATGTTGATGTGTCATACGAAAAAGTGAATTCCCCAAAACCATGTTGAGCATAACCTCTTCAAGTTGGAATTCCTCCTTATCAAAGCTAATCTTGCCCCATGTGTGGCCACTCAAATAGGGGTCCTGAACTAAAAAATTTTGTGTAGTGGTCAAAATGCATCTATTTGTTAGCACAGCAAAGGTCATTTCCAAGGCATCCACATTATCGCAATTCTTAGTAGAGGAAAAAGTCTTCCATGGGATATTTATGGAGACTTGAAGCTTGGTTGACCTGAGAAGCGAGTGTAATGTAAGGGGGATCCTATGTGGCCAAGATTCTAGATCACCCGCTAAGAATAAGTGTGGCTGGGGAAAACCACATGGAATCTAGCAAATATAGTCCTTGCCTAACCTAGGATAGTGCTTTCCTTCATTGTGCATGTTTCATCATTCAAATTCAAAATGTTGTATTTTCCAAGAGTTTTTTGAGACATTAAACTAATAAACACCTTTCACAGACTTGGAAACAATCATTCAAACTTAAACAAATCTAATTTTTTTCCAAAATTGCAAACAAATTAGACCTCTATATTTTCCTACAACACATTTTCTATTTTGTGCAATGCATTTGTTTTGTTACACCACATTTGAGACTTTCTATGCCGCAATCACTCTGTTATAATGCATTTGTTTCCTTCTGTAATGCATCTGGTTGTCCTAGACCACATTTGACTTTCTGAACAATTCAATTGCTTTACTATGTTGCATCTATAAACTTAAATGATGTATTTTCCTATCTTGAGATGCATCTGACATCCTACAATGCATCTGTAACCTGGAGTGATGCAATTTCCTAACAAATGAAAAACACTATCATAGTCCAGAACCCAAGTCCAAGCATTTTCCATTTGCTTTTAAACGTCTATTTTCTAGCAGCCTCTATTAAAAACTAGACAAGGAATTGCTCAAGTCCTTCATTCTTTACATCTTTAGCTCGCATTCTCCCATAGGTCCATTTTTGCAAATTTTAGTTTTATCCTTAGACTTCATCATCATCATTTTCAGCCATCAACCAATCCTTAGATCTTCATCTTATTAGAGATTTTGGAATAGGAGAACTTACCATACTTTGCAAAATCCATGCCTTCAAGAGTAGGTTATCATTGGACTTAGTCAAAAATATTTCTTTTAGTCATTTTCCTTTTGTGAGAGCTTTCCAACTCAAAAGTCTAGTTAGGAAACCTCACTTTTTCATCTTGTCATCTTGTCATTTAGTCACACCAACAAGTCCTTTGATAATCCAAATTGAGACATAGATCGAGCTTTGGTGGTTGAGTAAACCTTTTTTCTAAGAGTCCATCAAAATCACTTTGATCTTTTCATTCACATACCATAGAACATTCAAGTCATTTTATCCCTTATAGTGTCATCCTTGTCTTCATTGGCCTTTTGCATTTGTCATTTCCCTTAGAAAAAATTGTCATATTGCATTCCTTATTTCTTAAAAAAAAAAAAAACATAGTTGCATTTGCATCCCTTATTCAAAAATCCAAAAACATAGTATCATTCCCATTCATAGAATTAGTTGTCATTTTCATCTTCCTCATTTGAGAAAATCCTTATATGGTTGAGACTAGGCTCCAAAGAAAAAGAAGAAAAATGAATTCTTTTGGACAATACATCAACACCTATAACTTTTCCAATGACATGAACCAAGGCACATCTTTTATCAATCCTTTCAATGACATGAACATGCCATCTTACTCGTGCGACCCCTTTGAACCATTCATATGTAGAGATGAACATGGATATGTCTTTGAGGAAGACGTAGAATTTGTAGCTCAAAATCCTAAAGTGGCTTCTTTTGTGGAAGAATTGGTCTTGCAAGATAGAGACAAATATTTAGCCATGCTTTTACACCAAGGGGCCAAATTACCACATAGATTTGACATTAATACCTTAATATTAGCCTCTCCAAGTCGCAATGCAAACAATAACACAAACAATACCTCCAATAGTAGTCAACCTCAAAACAATGCAAACAATAACATTGAGGCCACCACACAAAGTGCCACAAACACCACCAATGCTATCTCTAATGGAACCTCTAGTGAAAAACCTTATAGCATGATCAATGCAACATCCATTGGAGGAACATCAACCATGTCACAAGCCATTTCAAAATCAATGCGTCAAATTCCAACAATGTCCTCACAATCAATAGGAGCTACCTTTGGGTCCTCATCAATGGGGGAAATCTCTTCAAACCTCTTATTTGGAGCTTCATCTAAAACCATGGGAACAACATCATCAAATCCTTTATTTTTGTCTTCAAATAATTCCATGGGAACAAATTCACTCAACCCCTTTGGGAATAATAAATGATGGATTTCCATTTCAGGACCCCAACTTAATGTCAACACTTCATCACAAATCAATACCAATACCCATATCCCTCAAAGGACAAACACCAACATTCCTCATGGACACATGTATCAATTTGTACAAGGAAACTAGATGACACAACATATAACTTCATTTGGACAACAAAACACTGAAGGTCAACACTTTTAGCAAAATATCAACTAATACTGCTAGAAGATACATTCCGATGTAAGCTTCACACATTCATACCCATCAACACATCCCTAATAAAAATGCACAATATCAACAAATTTCAAACCAAAACATGTTATACTTTTCACAAAAACAATACACACCAAACCAAAACACATCTTCACAACAATTGGGGCCTCATGGAATACCTATCACTAACATGTGTGATACTATGAATAACCCCATAATTGACACACTCACAACCCAAATTTTGATCTTAAAAAAATAGATGGAGAACATGAAAATGCAATAGACAAAGACTCACCCATCATATGACCTATGTCCATACCCTTTTGGCATGATTCTACACATTCCAAACTTTCCTCTTGGATAAATGTGGTACCAAACTTTACTAAATACAAAGGAAAGAAAAACCCGCTTGAACACATTCAAGAATTTACAACCAATTGTGTGGACATCACCTATGAACATACTTATTTGATGATGCTCTTCCCTAGGAGTCTCACAGGTGCCACAGTTGAATGGTTTTCCACCTTTCCTAAAGGAATAAAATCATGGGACAAACTTGTAGATATATTTTTGTGAAATTATGCCTATAACATTGACATCAACATCTCCATTACCAATTTATGCACACTTACTCAAGAGGAAACATGTGAGACCTTTATCCCATTCTTCCAAAGATGGATAATTTTAGCAAGTCATTTCCATGTTGAGATACGAGAGAAAGATAAAGTCAACATTTTTGTCCAAAACCTCCTAGGCCCATTGAAATATTGATTACAAGTTCATTATTGCACCACCTTTACAAACTTAGTCAAAAAAGGAGTCCAACTCAAAAAGGGACTTATTGCTAAAGGAGAGCTCAAATATGGCCTTAATAACACAAACACAAATCCACCTACTAACAAGAATAAGTATTGGGTCAAGAATAAACACATCACCAATGATGGGATTATTGATGCTAAGGCGATAAACACAACGGGTCTTGTACTCACTCTTAAAGGAGATCAACCACAAAATACACCACTAATCACACTAAAACCTACTATAAATTCTATTTAAAATAATCAAAACTAAGGATAACCATGTCAAACCACATAATTTCCAAAGAGACGTACATACAATACCTTGGGAGAACCAATTGAATATGTCCTTAAGAAGCTCCTTCAAAATAGTGTCATTATATTATAGGACCCTAAGCCATATGACCTAAGATAGTTTAAGCCATCTTGGTGAGATGACAATGCATTATATGATTATCACCATGCAAAAGGGCATAAGACCTCCTCTTGTTTACAACTAAGAAATATTGTACAAGACCTCATTGAAAATCACACCATTGAACTAGGTGGGCAAAAATTTCCTTTAAACACGGACCATACAATTCATAAGAACCCATTACATGACCATGGTTCAAATAATCCCTCAACATCAAGTCCCAAGACTAATAATAACTGAGCTAATTACACTCACACCACCTTCGACTATTCCAGTGGACCCATTATTAACCACCTTTGAGCTACCAATCAATATGTCAATACCGTTACTATCAAGAGAGCTCTTGAATGTAATGTCACTAGTACCCATGGTGGTAAGGTCACCATAGCTAGTCCTCCTCACACTAGATATCCAAAGATTACGATACCTAATCCATCTACCAAATAGTCACAATCTGGTCCATCCACCAAATAGTCACAACCTAAGGGATAGTTCAACCTCATTGAACAATTAGGAAAGACACCTGCTCAAATCTCTATACTTGAGTTGTTACGCATTTTTCCCACGCATAGGGCCAGACTTGACAAAACTTTACAAGTGTCTTTAGTCCCTCATGACATTGATGTCAACCAGTTTGAAGCCATGGTTGGATATGTAACCACTCCCCATCACATAACATTTTCAGATGAAGACTATTCATCACCAAAATCCTCTCATAATGATACATTACACATTGAAATCTTTATCCATAAACATAAGGTTATACGAGTTTTAGTAGATGGTGGAGCAAGACTGTGTTAGAATTATGAAACACGCAAAAAACCATGAGCCACAGGATCAAACACAAACAAATACACCTTCCATGCAAGAGATATGCAAAACAATATGTGCAATTATCTTCAACAAGAAAAACTAGAAGGAGAAACTTTCAGAGGTGAAGCTAAAGATATTCTCTCATTGATTACACAATGAGATCAATCCTTATAGAAAGGGAGACAAAGGAAACCCCTAAAAGGAAACCTAATGTACACTTGTGTTAATATTGATTAATTATTAATGTGCCTAAGTTCAACAAGTAACTAAGTGATAGTGACCAATTAATTAGCCAAGATGATTAGGTAATTAAAATTAAAACAAGTGTGCTCTAACACACACAAGATGGAACTTAGGAGTAACTAAAACACTAAGAAAAGAGATGCATGAAAGCAAAGATGGGTCCTAAGACAAACCAGGCTAAAAGTAAGGTACCCATATACAATGGAAGATCTCTATAAAGGTGGAAATGAGAAAACCTGGAGTAGGGAACCCAAGAACTCTGCTCAAAAGAGAGATCAAAGGAGTTAGGAATTTGAAAGGCAAATCAAAGGGAAATGTCACAGAAGAGAACATGTAGAACATCACAGAGAGCATAGAAGAGCTTGCAAGGCTTCATCAAAGGATGGTACTTCTGATTGCCAAAGACCTCTCAGTGCTGGTGGATTAGATCAAGAGATGAGAATCATGAGTGCCCCTAAACAACTACTCGGGTCAGGATGGCAGAACAAAGGCCAAAACATTTGAATACAGAGAGATGGGATGGTAAGGGTACCAAAATTCTAGTGATCATTCAAAGATGGAAGGTTGCCTCCAAAATACCAAAGTCAGAGTGTCCATGGTAGTGATCATCTCTTAGAAATGCATGGTAACCATTTGTTGTCACTGAGTACATGGAACAAATCTCGTAACCATAGCTCCTCCCATGAGAGCAAGGAAGCATTAACACCAACAGTAGAAACCCCCCCATAATGCTGAAAAAGGAGAGGCGTGATAGGTACACTGAAACTGGATGCCTGAAAGTAGTGCATGAAGAGGAACCAAGAGCATCTAAAAGGTGCAAACATGAAAGTACAAGCTGATAGAAAGGATGTGAAACCAAAATTCACATACGCATGAGAAAGGTATGAAGGAAAACAAGGGAAAACATCAACCCCCATGGCACTTTATATCATAGTGCGAGTACAATAAGGCACAAAGTGATGTGCAAGAAACCCAATACTACACATACAATGCTGAGGCACTTTATCTCAGTGTGTTTACAAAGGAGAAATACATGCAAAGTGAGCCCATAATGTCTACAATGTCCAAATAGGACAACATGCTGAAAATACAATTCTCTTGCAGAAAAAGAGGAAACTGGTAGCACCATGATGAAGTACAAAACCATGTTAGAATTGTGAAACAAGCACAAAACCATGAGCCATAGGATCAAACAAAAACAAATACACCTTCCACGCAAGAGATCTACAAAACAATATGTGCAATTATCTTCAACAAGAAAAAGTTATAGTAGAGAGAAAACTTTCAAGAAGATATGAAAGCTACAGATATTCTCCCGTTGATAATTATAATGAGATCAATCCTTATGAAAGGAGATCAAGAAACCCTAAAAGGGAAACCTTAGTGTGCACACTTAATAATTAATAATTAATTAATTATTAATGTGCCTAAGTTTAGCTTAAGTAACTAAAGTGATAAGTGACTTAATTAATTAACCAATATGATTAAATTAATTAAGTAAAACAACTTATTACTCTAACAGACTGAACATATGCTCCCTAAAATTGGTTAAGGCTCTAGGCTTCTTTGATGCTTGTGTAGTCGCCACCAAGATTATAGTTATAAAGGTGTATGATGATGAAGAATACTCCTCTTGGAGTGTTATCACTCTTCCTATCCAAGTGGGGCTGCTTATTGTGGATACAACTTGTCAAGTTCTAGATCTTGAGCTACCATATAACATCTTCCTTCCAAGGTCAACCTCAGAATCATACCCTAAAAGTTCTTTCGTCCACTTACTAACAATGCTTGAAGTTCCATTTTGATGGCACCAAAATCACTATACATGGAGACCCCAATCCTTTCTAGTATTGCACCAATCTAAGGGGTATTTCAAAACATCAAGTTCCTATTAACCAAGAAGCTTTGACCTCCTCTTCTTCCAAATACATCAATCCATCCACACTCACCAAATCATCTACATCCACCTCCTTGTCTTCTATCACACCATCTTCCTCCATCCCGAAGGTTGATCCTAGTATCAAGATCAAGGACCAAGGTTGTAGGGAATGTAAATTGAACATGACCTACTACATCACTAAAATACCCAGTTATCCTAAGCTTTATGGTCAACCATGTTTTAGAATGTAGCCTAAAGAGATTTTCAAAGTTCCTCCAACACACATTTTTATAAAATGGGGTTAAATGAGCAAAGAAGACATTGAAGACCTATCAAATTGGATTTACAAGGACCCAGAAGATCCATCCCCATAATTCCTTCCCAAAGGCCAAAGCTTCTTGGGTTAGTGTTTGGGTTAATTGAAACTCACGATCAATGTACCAATGTACTTTTAGGTGAGAGTGTGAATGCTTCTGAAAGTGTCGAGACTATTGAAAACTCCCTTACCAAAACTAATTCACACGAATGATAATTTGGCTTTGAAAAATCCCTGAGTGACTTCTGCCTTGATGAATTGTTCCTTGAACCTGGTGAACTTTCTTTTGAAGAATGATTCTGACAGATGTTCAAATTTGACCTTCCTAAAGACACTCCCAAAATGTCATCTAAGAAAGATGGGTTCGGACTCTTTTGGCCTTGCAACAATGATAAACATATGCCATCATGTGACAGTCATTCTAATACACCTATCAGGCCATTTGACCTTAATGACCATCATTCTGACTCATTTGAATGTCCACATGACACTCCCAAACATGAGGCTAGTCCATTTTTCCCATATTTGGACAATGAGTCCAAATCAAGTGAAGGGGAATAATGGATAAAATATGAATGGGAGTTGGAAGACGACAATTTCATCTTTACCCTTTCTGAATCCATTTGCATGCTTTCTACATACTCCCCACCATTTTACAATACTAGTGATTGTATCTCCTTATTCTACCCATAGTTAATTGATTGAGATCAACAAGGCCCGCTAGTCATGGACATATTTCAAAATGGTGAAGCCATTGCAAAATTCATGGGACTTCACGACGGAATACCAATTGGAGATCACAAGGCTGGATTTATCATAAACCTAGATTGTGTAGCATACTTTGGGAGACTATCCCATCCTCTAGTTGCAAAAATAAAAATGAAAATATTATAAACCAAGACATGTCTTTAGGTGAAAACCGAAAGGAACCTTCTGACAATAAAAAAGTAAAAATAAAGTGTTAGAGTAATAATTTATTATGCTTAATTAATTATATCATATTGATTAATTAATTAAGTCACTTATTCCTCTTTATTACTTAAGCTAAACTTAGGCACATTAATAATTAATTAATTATTAATTATTAAGTGTGCACACTAGGGTTTCCCTTTTAGGGTTTCTTGTCCTCATGTAAAGGATTGATCTCTTTGTAATCATTGATTCTCTTAATGCATTTTACACTTTGAGGTTTCAGAACATTCTTTTGGTTCTTCATATCTTTTGCATGTGATAATTATCCATCTTAAAATGCGAATTGATCATGGTTTCTAACATAAATGTCGACTCCCAGACCTACGGTACTTGTTGTGATCGAAGATATGGCCTCTCATGATTTTTCGTGAAAGGGTTTTTACATGGATTTTTTTACACAAGATCAGGGGTATGAGGCACCAGGACACAAATGGAAACAAGCGGACATCACCATGGGCTGACGTCCCAAAACCTAGAAAGCAGCTTGTCAAATCGCCATTTTAGTGGATTGATGGGAGACAAGAATTTGTCTAGAATGCAGCTCCCAACTATAGATTGAGGCACTTTTTTTTGAAAAAATTCATCTAAAAAATTTGAAATTTTTAAATACATTAAAATCACCATAGTAGTGACCAAGGCGGAAACCCTATTGTTCTTAGAGCTGAGCCAGGCCCAGACTGATGTATGGCAGTCATATGGGAATGTGGTGCTATCTTCTAGCCCCACCTAAGCGTAACCCCTCTACACGAAAATCCAGGTGGTCATATAGGAGAACGAGGGGGATTTATATAACACTGCTTGTATGTAAGCCCACACAGGGACGGGGGCCCAAATTTTTTTCATTTTGCAGGGGGGCTAATTTTTTGCAATGATGGCTAGATGGCCGTCAATTTTATGCTTTTGAACCGCTGACATCAGCATTACGTCAGCATCTGTACGGCCCTCATATGCCCCCTCCTAACCCGAGTATTCCCTAAAGAAGCATTTTTTTTCTTTTGGTCATAACTTGGGCATATGGTATCGAAATTGGGAAAATGAGATATCACCCGAAAGCTAGTTTCGAGCACTTTCATTTGGTGAAGTTTAATTTATAGTAATTTTTTGTTTTACTACATTTATTGCTGTTTGAATTCAGATGTACTTTTTATGCTTCCGAGCTCATAACTTTTTGCCACGATATCCATTTTTTGCCTCGTTTGAAGCGTTTGGAAGGTATTGAGGAGCTCTATGTTGCTATCTATGCACTTTTTATGTATCTATCCTAGGTTTATCACTTAGTCCAGATTTGGGTCGATGGGTTGTTTGGCGATTACTTGGATGTTTTGGCAGTTGGGAGAGTGCATCTTACATCTTTGCACTTCATTTTCAGTAATACATCATTCAATAATTGCTTGCTTCTTCATAGATTCCAGGGTTGTTCCCGTTTGGATTTTTCGAGTGTTCCAAGGCATCAAGTCTACTATCGCTTTTTTCATGATTCCTTGATTCAATTAGTGACTCTCATACGATTTCAATAGTAGAAAAAAATATCTTTCCTTGCTTGCCAAATTTCGGTTCCAGTGTCACTCTACAAAGTTCTTCCAGTGCTTCTTTGCAGCACGTCATCTCATTGTAAGGGGGGTTTTGTCCCACTATGTTTTTCCTTCTCTTACTCTTTCTTGCATTTGTAAATGGGTACCTGATCAGGCCTAGTTGCCAAGACCCATCTTTGCTTTCATGCATCTTATTCTAGTGTTTTAGCTTCTTCCTAAGTTCATCTTAAGGGGGGGTGTTAGAGTAATAAGTTATTATGCTTAATTAATTATATCATATTGATTAATTAATTAAGTCACTTATTCCTCTTTATTACTTAAGCTAGACTTAGGCACTTTAATAATTAATTAATTATTAATTATTAAGTGTGCACACTAGGGTTTCCCTTTTAGGGTTTCTTAATCTCCTTCATAAGGATTGATCTCTTTTGTAATCATTGATTCTCTTAATGCATTTTACACTTTGAGGTTTATAGAACATTGTTTTTGGTTCTTAATATCTTTTGTATGTGACAGGTATCCATCTTGCATGCAAGTGATCTTGGTTTTCTAACATAAAGGACATATTTGAGGGTGAGAACCTCTTCAAGGCGCCCAAAGATGAAGGATTGGACTTTCTCCTTGTGACAGAGGAAAAATTGGAAATTCTCATAAAGGACACCATGGAAGTCAACATAGCCACAATAGAAGATCCTAAAATTTTCCTCTTTGTAGCATCTTTGATAGAAGAAGAAAAACCTGAATTTCACAAATTCTTCTCAAAATGTAAGATTAATTTTGCATGGTCATATGCCAATATGCCTAGGTTGAATCCAAAATTAGCATTGCACCATTTTTCATTACTTCTAGATGTCAAGCCAATGAAATAGATGTTGTGAAAGATGCATCCACAAATTGCCTTGTTAGTTAAAGAAAAGCTCAAGAAATTGTTATATGTGGGATTCATATGGCCAATAGACTACACTGAATGGATTTCAAATCTTGTACTAGTCATGATGCCAAATGGAAAAATATGCATCTGCATAGAATTTTGTGACTTGAACTAGGCATGTCCAAACAATGAATTTCTATTACCAAACATAGACATTATAGTTGAGCTTACAACAGGATATGAGATGTTGTCCTTCATGGATGGTTTCTCAAGTTATAATCAGATTCAAATTACTCTTGAAGCTCAACATAAAACTACAATCACATGTCCTTGGGGTACATACTATTGGACCATCATGCATTTTGGTCTCAAGAATGTAGGAGCCACATATCAAA
>VDFB02005651.1:0-16979 GCA_007258455.2 Sequoia sempervirens | reverse complement strand
GGCAAACTATTAATTTTCTGGTAAATAGATTCTTGCCACGGATTTGCAGGGTAGGGATGACTTTAATTGTTTACTAAATTTAGTAGTGCATGTGCATGAAGTAAGGGGTGTAGAAGCTTACTCCAGAGTGTTCTGCATGAAAAGTGTAATGGGCATGCATGAGAATGGGGGATTTTTCTTAACTCCTGCAGAAATAGGCGTGGGGAGTTCAGGGGGGAAGAGAAGTGAACAAGGGTTATGCTACCGCCAAGGGGGTCATTGCAGGATTGATAGAGTATGATTCAAAGGATAATCCTATGGTTACTATTGATAAGAAGAACACTGAACCCATTCCTGCACTCAATCAGGAGGAGATCGATTATGAGCCATTCAATAAGGTTTTTTTTTTTTATGAGGAAGTTCCTTCCATTCCAGGCAGAGTAGATGATGGTGAAGGTTACCAGTAGGATTCATTATGTTTCTTTTATTTTTTCTTGACTATCACTACCGTCATTTGGTATGGCTGGGGAGAGGCACTCGTATCAATTAGAGCTGGGTGTTGGGTACGATATGCTCATTACACAGCGAGAAATCGAGGTGGGGACATGCACCTTCACTCTTTGGATGAAGCTATCACTAGCGAGGATTCACTACAGAATGGCGAGTGGTGGATTCCATTGTTTGTGCAAAGTCAAAAGGCAAGTAAGTAAAGATATCCCCTTGCTTGAATCGACAAATTTAGATACCGTTTAACTCTCCTCTTTTAATGTCTAAGCGGTGGCCTCAAGAAAACCAAAATTCCTTTGATGCATTTGAGTGCCCTTTTGGGTGGTGTATTTTTGTTAGAAAGAGAAGTTTATGGCAGGTTGACTCAAATATAAGCCTTTTATCAAATTTATGTTTCGTGCCTTGCTAAACCTTGTTTCCTCTAGACCACAAATAGCCTTGGGGGTAGTATTTGAATCATTCAAGAATTATTGTATTCCCTTCCCAAGCCGACTCGATGCACTCCTTCATATTTTAACAGGTCGACCAACACCCAATTCGAAATGCATGCTCAGTTGGTCTATGAAGCAGTGAAAGGACCGAGTGCATAGCACTCTGAAGAGTTACATTCAAAGATACTATGTCCTATCAACTTTTCTTTGCGGCTTCATCCCAGATTGTGCATCCCTTTCTATCATCAGTCCTCATGTTTAAGTTTGGGGTTATCTTAATTTGTTGGTCAGCCGTATTCCTCTCTGTGAGTTTTCTTTTCTCATTAGCAGATAATCCTCATATTTGTCGTTGTATTCTATGGCTTGAATGAACTTAAACCTATGAATCACATACTGTAAATATTCAGAATTTAACATTGAAAATTGTATCATCCTTCTGACTGCAATCTTAGCTTTTCCATAGCTAAAAACCTGTTAAATCCTCACCATCATTTATTATTATAGCTCTACAATGAATATGTTATGCCCATCCTTACAAACCCACAGGCGCCTTTTCCAATGGCTAAGCAGTCCACAATTTTGAAACAAATTTAAAATTGATGACACTAAAAAATTTATTTGATACACGTAGAAACTATATAATGTTTAAATAAGCTCCCTGATTCTATTGAAACCTCTCAAAGATGTAGCATTTTAGGATCCAACTAAAAATGCAGTGTCACTGGAAATTCTCAGCCTATATTCATATTTGATCTGCCACACCAAAAACTGCTCCATCTCCTATCACAGTGAAAGCCCCATTAAACTTCATAGTCACAACTCAGCAATATGTGACAAATTCCAAAGTTTATATATTCCCATCTCTCTCTCTCTCACGAATAGGATTGGCCAGATGACTGAGCCTGAACTTCCAGTGAAGTGTGGTAAATCCCTTCATCTATTTGTTTCCCTTAAACCAAGTCATTTTAATGGTTAGGTCTGGGCCATGGTATTCCATTCTTGGGTCATGTAAATATTTTAATTCGATCGGCGTAGAACAAGATTTTCAATTACAATTCATGCGACCAGATTCAATGTTTATATATCTCAATGTTTTCTTAAATCTACTCATGACAGTTACAGACTAATTGTATTTCCCAGTTCCTGGGTTTTCTTTTTTATCAGAATTCTTTCAACTGATCAAAATTTCTAGCTAGACTAGATAGTGTTATGACTTTATCTCTATGGACTTCTGCTTCTCTTCTCAACAAGTAATACTCTCATTTCATGATCTCTTGGATTAAATCATTCAACTCCTGTCATATGTTGTATTTATGTTGAATCAATTATTTAAGGATTCGTAGCTAAGTATTCAGAGATGAGAATCTAATCAATTGCTTAAAATTAATAATATGGGTACAAACAATATGTCTAGTGTTGGGGTTTGGAAATATATATGGTCTTAATCTAGGAGACATCCCATTATTCAATTGAAAAGCCTTAGTACCTAGGTCTCTTAATTAAATAGTTACAAATAGATTGTTTTGCTAGTCTTAAATTTATATTTGTATAGTGCTCCTTCTTTAAAGTTATCTAAACATTTAAAATATTAAATTACTTAAATTCTATTCATACCTGCCAAGTCCGTTAAGAGTTTATTGAGTTTTGTATGGTTTTATGATCCTGTCACTTTGATAATGGCTGATGTTGCTCTTGGTTTGTGTTTATGTGGCTTGAGCCATACACTTGATGTGGTTTTCATTACTTTGAAGTTGTTCTAGCGTGAGATGGTACATGCCTCACCAGATGCAGTTATTTTATTGGATTAAGTTTCTTGTGCAAATTGGCTTTCCTTTTTGTGTTTTCTGAGATATGTTGTTAGTAGGGGAGTGGCTCATCATGGGGGCTGGCACACAAAGTGGTCCTGGGTAACTCATGTGGAGTTAGTCTAATAAGTGAAAACTAAATCAATACATTAGGTAGTCTAAAACACTTAACTATATAAATTATGCCTCGCTCATGGACTCAAGGGCTAGTTCAGACTTGGGGATGAGTTGAGAAGGCCTGGAATGGCAAGATCATTATCTTGTCTTTATGAAAGATAATCGATTCCACATTGGATTGCATGTGGGGCCGGGTTTCGTAAGAGGTCACTAGGGTAACCCAAGTTGGGGGCCGAGGCCTAGGAAGATTCGCCAGGGTAACCCATGCAACATTGCGATGACACTCTTCCTTTAACAACCATGCATGCTTTGTTTCCCTCTATGTTATTCTTGGGCCTCTGGAAGCACATGTTGGCATTTGTATGTTGATGCTTTATTGGTTATTCCTTATGTTGGGCACATCTTGTGTTGGTTATATCTTGTGCTGAGATTGCCTTATGTTATTGTGGATCTTGTTGTGAAGTCTTGTATCCTTGTTTTGTTTGATGGTTATTGTTGGGGTCCTTCTTGTCATCTCTTAGCATGGGGGGTGGGCCTTAGGGTCCACGTGGTTGGGTGGAATGTGCTATGCACCCCATTGGGTCCCCAATCGTCGATCAAGAAGTGCTAAATTGTACCTTGCAGTGACTCCTAAGTTGAACCAGAGTTGGATCCAGTATTGCAGCTTTGTACTCCTTCATTTCAAATGTATCATTCCATTTTATTGTATCTTCCCCATTCATGTTGGGAAGCGGCATTATAATATTGTAATCCTTGATTAATGTATTGTCCATGTTCATGTTATCTTATGGTTACTGGTGTATACTTACCTTTCATGTGATGTAATGATGTTGTTGTGAAAAGTAATGCAGTCATGTAAACCCGAGGGATTTGTTATATGTAGTTCATGTTTAGTTTCATTTCATGTGATATATGATTATTATGATGTATGTTAGTAATTTTTAAAAAAAATTGGTGCCATAAATGTTAGATGTATTAGTATCCTTTGGGGTTGCTTGGCAGGGCATTACATTGAAATATATTAAAGAGCGTGTTACAACTATGCAAGAAAATCTAAATGTATTTGAATTTGGAGCTTTATTCCCTGAAGCGTCAAGAGCAAGTGCAATGGGGCACATTGCCTCTCAAGGGGGGATGAATGACCATAAAGAAGTTGGGGTGCCCCAATTAAATAATAGATAATCAATTTTATCCTCACTAAAGTGCAATGACCTTTCAATTTTAAGTTATCCATTCAAATTCTAATGAGGACATGGATGGTGACTTTTTAGCTTCTATAAAAATGTACAAAAAGGCTCAAATCTAAGCGAATAGACAAAGTGGTAGGCACATATCTCTTTAGATGATTTTGTCAACCTATGACATACATCTCGTCCAAGGAGTTTTTCAAATTATATTGGAAATCCTAAATAGAGTCCAATGGGCATACATCTCTCCTACGAGATTGCCAAAATTGTATGGATTTGGGGCATACAACTCTCCTATGGGATTACCCAATTTGTATGGATCTAGGATATACATCTCATGTACGAGCTAGCCCAAGATTGGGGCATACAACTCTCCCACAAGATTGCCCAATTTTTATGGACCTAGGGCATACATCTCATTTGAATAAACTAGCCCAAGCTTTATAATATCTTTCATATTTTGAATAAAAACATTGTTTTCACTTTGTCTATTATGTTTTACAATACTACCACCACCTTGTTGAGTATTGTCCTCTAAATTCACAAAATAATTTGGATCAGCTCTCACAATTCCTACTCACATAAATAATATTTAAAAATATATAAAAACATTTTGTACATTTATAAGTGTTATTTTCAAAAATATTTTAATTAGTTTATATATTAGTATAAAAGTAAGTCATCAATACTAAAATATAAGGTTGGTTGTCTTCTTAGAAAAATATTTAAATGTACTAAAAAATGATGCACTATAGGAGAGATTCCATGTTGAAATTATATAAACATTTTCTATCTTGAAAAAACAATTAAGATGAAAAATTTAGGCCCCTCAAAACAACTATATTTTTTATACACAAGACTTTCAAAATTTATTGAAATGGGAAAAAAAATCTATGTACTAAAGTTTTATGTTATAAATACAAAAAAAAAAAATTACTATTAAAAAAGTGGAGCCGCCCTTAGTCTCATTTTTAAATAGGTTCTTTTAGTAACTAAATTATAGTGTGCAAAAACTACATTCATATATATAGATATATATATTTATATTTATATTGGTGGCCTCCTAAATCTATTTTTTAAAGATTTTATCATCAACTAAATTTATTTGTATATATATATAATTTTTATCATTTTATCATCATCTAAATTATAGTGTACAAAAAACTACATTCAAATGATTGTATATATATAATTATATGTATACAATGCACTAAAAGCTCAAAGTTATGTGTCACTTTTATAAAAAAATGACTAACATTAAAAAGCTTCATGGTCTATGGTCCAGTTTGAAAAAATACATGAATGAACCTTTAAAGAATAGACTTGTGTCTGATTAAGACTCATATCAATTTGTATCTTGTGTAAAAGGCTTCTTCATTTATGGTGTAAGATAAAAGAAGACAAAAAGAAGCCTCAATTCTAGTGTAATCACTTTTTATGCTTATAAACTTAGTACCTATTGGGAACTTTAATTTAGAATGAGATCCCATTTTAAAATAGAATGGGTACCTATTTCTATTATAACTTTTTTTCCAAATTTGACAAAAACAATATACTACCTTTTTTCTGCAACATTTTCTTTCTATAGTATAGACTAACAACACCATTTTTTGTAATTTTTTATTTAATTTTGTCATGTGCAATCTCTTAACAAGTCATATTCTATTCCATTTTTTAAAGGAGACAATCACAAGTTGATTATTTTGAATTCAAATCAAGTACAAGGACTTTTCTCAAGAGGCATTAAAAAAGAGGGTTTTGATATTATTCATATTTATTTGTACTTTAGAGTTTATAGGACAAAGGGTCTGCATACATAGTTTTATTTCAAAAATTCAAGGAGGTAGCAATTTGAAAATATGTTAAAAATAAATTTTTAATCAAGAGGGTTTGGTAATCATGGGATCAAAGGAAAGGTAAAGAAAAAATGTAGGAAGTTAATGACACTTGAAGAAATTGAAGCAAATAGAGAGATGGAGGCAAAACAACAAAGAGGTAGAAGAACAAGGATTCGTCAAATGAAAAAATTGAAGCCTCTAGTTCCACGAATCTTGAAGAGAAGACCATGAAGGATGAGATTGAAGTAGATGATACAAATGTGGAAATGGTGAATATGGAAGAAAATGAAATTGTAGACACAAACTCAACTATGTTTTCAAATTTAACTTTGAATGATTTGGAAATAGTGACTATGCAAACAACTTCAGGTATGTCTTCAAATTCACCTTTCAATGATATGAAAAATGCAACTATTTAAATAAATCTAGGTTTTCCTTCAAACCCACATTTTGATGATATTGATATTAATTATTCAAATCAAACTGGATATACCAATAGTGATAACAAATATACTAGTGAAATAATGGAAACCAAAATAAGAATGAAATATCTTGTATGACTGAAAATGAGAATGAAATCCCTTGTATTGATGAAAATGAGAATGAAATCCCCTTATATGGTTGAAAATAAAAATGAAATCCCTTATATGAATGAAAATAAAAATGTTCTTTTTTTAAAATTGAAAGAGATGTCTTAGATATAACCTTCTCTGTAAAATTTCTTGGAGACAAATGAGAACTCATGGAAATAGATTATATAATTTTTTTTTTTAATAGAAAAAAATAGGATTTCAATGTCAACTCATGATGTAATTGATGAAAATGTGGCAAATATGAAAAGTTATGTAAAAATTAGGCATTTTTTTAAAACCTAAAAATAAGGATGACTCAGTAGAACAAGTCATATCTAGTGTTGTTAATGCTATTGATTCTATAGGAAAAAAAAGTTGATCTAAAGATAAGAATGCAACATGACATGCTATAACAACTACTTTAGTTAATAAATCAACTTCAAATAAAAGAATGTTAAGTAAGATTAGTAAAAATATAAAAGTAAATCCTAAAACTTTGATAAGAGTGGCCAAGAGAAGAGAAAATATTGAAAATGATCCAATTAACCAATGTTGGAGTTTTAGTGGTAGACTCCCAAGGTCAGACATGAAATTAACTATTGAAATAAATTTTTTAATTGAAAAATATTGGCATGATAATACAAGAGTATCACCTAATATTAGAGATGTTTTAAAATTAAGAGCGGGATAAAAAATTTGTGACCCTCATCCACAACATCTATTAGATATTGACTAAAATTGAATTTGTAATTTTTTTAGATGATTCAATCTTACCAAATATTAACATAAGTCAAAGATTGTTTGAAAAATATAAACCTTGATATGTGAAAATTAATAAACAATGTATCTCTTTTTGTTGTAAAACTCATGTATAATTTTGTTATTATTATGATATTTTTTGATATATATGTTGTACTTTGCATCCTAATGAAATTATGCAGGAATGCAGTATTAATATGTCATTTTAAATAATAAAAGAGTTTATAGCAGGTTTGTTTTGTGAATCATCTAATGGAAACTTATTTTATTTAAATGCATGCATTTCTAGACAATGCAATAGATGTGGCAACCTTTCATTGTTAGGAGAGTGTATGCATGAAAGTAGCTTACATGAATTTGGACAACAAAAATTAGTGGATGTTAAAGATTCAAAAATATTCAATATTCTTTAAAGGATGGAAAAATTAGAAAATGTTGTGAGCTAATCATTGAAAAAAATAGTGTACATGAATTCATTAGAGAATTTAAAGATAAGATTGTAAAAAAATATGTCAAACACTCTCAATATGCTCGATGGCTTGATGGTCAATTTTGTGCATGTACAAACATGTAATGTCCCTTTTTGGGATAGTTAACCCTAAATCTTTCTCAATTTATTTATTTCCCAAGCAAAGGCCCCTAGAGGATACTTTGAATTGGTTTAGTCCCTACGAGTAAGTTAGAAATCCATCTCTAAAATAGCCTAACAATTAATACTCCACATTGGGAATTATAATTAAGTATGAGTAAATCTATATTAAACATCATAACCAACATTTTCCTTAATTGATCCCTCATGTTGCAGCATGGTAGGAAGGTAAGATTCTAATGGTGGATATCATGCTTGAACTGGAACCAAAGGCAACACCCTTTAATCCAAAGGCATAACCCCTTTGGCCCTTGTGGTCTCTTCATGTCCCACTCCTAGGTGGCATATCTAGTGGAGACCAATCTAGACCCAAAGGTAGTACCCTAATTAATTAGGCATTACCCCCTTGGCCCTCATAGGCTCATCACGTCCCACTCCCAAGTAGCATATCTAGGTGGCTCCATTACACAGATTTCCCCCTCTTGTGATCCTACTTCCCTACCATGATGGAACATGGATGTCATAATGTAAACATATCAACAATGTACATATGCACATAAATATCTAGATATATCATGATCAAAAATAAATAATAAATAATAATATTAGACAATAATAACCATGAACAATAATAAAAAAATGCACATACGATTCTCCCTTATAAATTCTATAATATAATTGGACTCAAACAATAACTATACCTATTCCTATTATTATATAAATTCTAACTTATTACAATTGGAGATAAGTAATGATAAATATACCTATCGTCTATTTTGGAATTATCATTGTAACATGTAATAGGAAATATACCTATGAAATCTACCTTATCAATTTTGATACGTATTATAATTGGAGCAAACATAATCTATCATGTCTACCTTTTACCTTATATTCTTAGCAAGTTATGATTTCATATATTCTAGTATGTAGGTCGCGTTTCTCCTTGTAATTCTCATTGCTTTTTTTATCTCGCCTTTAGAATTGCCTTGAATTATTATTTATGATTGCTACTTGGGACATGACTCTTCATTGCACATGCTTTCCCTTTGTTTAGAATCGATCCACAAGGGTCGGCTCTCTTTGATTGATCCCATAATAATGATGTTTGACTGTCGCTTATATTTGGGAATTCATTTGATAGTATTTATCTCCATTTTGATATTATTTATAGTTTATATTTTATTTTTTTCTCTTTATTCTATATATTATATACTTTCCTTTTATGACTTGTGAAGTCATATTTATTAGTTTATTATTATGTTTAAGAATCTCATGTATTAGTATTATAATAATTGTATATAATATTATCTGTAGTAATTATAATAATATTTAAATTGCAATTGTTTTTGATAAGGAAAATTAAGTTTTGAAGGGGCCCTAAAATCCTTAACAAGGACGAAAAGTTGCTAAAAAAACTAAGCACTAAAAACCAGCAACCCAAATAACCAAAATGCTGACAAAAGATAAAACATTAGGAACCTGTCAACAAAACAACAACAAAAACATCAACAACCCAATTGATCTAGCAAAAAGGAACGCGTCAGCTACAACATTTTTTCCAAGACATTCACCAAGACCATATTCTCCTTGATGACCTCCTCTTGCATATCCACAACCTCTTTGATCTCTTCCACAGAGACAACCGCTCTCTTTTTGGTCTTGCTCCTAGTCCTAAGGCACAACCCAACATTCAAATATTTCTCCAACACTGGAGAAAACTCCTCAACTTCATCCTCCTAGTTCAAGCAGTTGATTTCCTCAATCACTTTCTCTAACTCTCCCAAGTCAAGAGGTTTACCCATCCAATTAAGAGATTTTTCATTTAAAATAGAGAGACCCCTAGTTGTGGTCTTTAGAGAATTATTGTTGATATTAACCATAGTTCTTAAGTCATCCATCATCTTACTAGTTCTCTCCTCAAGATTAGCAACATGGTCCTCTAAACTTTTATTGACTTGCATTTCCAGAGAGGAAATCCTCTCCTCATGAGAAACCCCAAGATGATCAACATCAATAACTAGCTTGTCCAACATTACATTCATGGATTTGACTTTTCCTTTAATGGCCCACTCCTTTTGATTACCACGGAGCATAACAACACAAACCTCCAACTAGTTTTTTACCTAAATATTTAACTCCTTAACCTTAAAAAATAACCACTTCACTAGAGACAACAAATTCCTCATCCCATCCTCAGCCATCTTGTAGAACATGTTCATATTCACATCATCCTAGTTAATAGGAGGCTAATCATTCGACTCCATGTTACCAGGAGCATCATTCCTATCCATTTTTTGCTCCTCATCCTCTTCAACAAGGGATTCCTCAACCTCCACCACTTCCACCTTGATCTGCCCCTTATCAGGCAAGTTAGCTAAATCAACTAACATTTCTAGCTGCTCCAATTTAATTGCCCTATAGACCAGAGAGAACCCTTGAGAATGCATTACCACCTCCATCCCTTGTTCCATCCCTTGCACCTCCATAGGTCCAGGCCCTTTCAACAACTCAACAGAGCGAGCATTACCTATACCACCAGGAACCTTTGAGCACAAACCCACATCTTTAGGAACCTTGAACACAGCTGTAGAGGAAATTTCCACCTTCTTGGGCATAGGATCCCCAATAGGGGCATTATCAACACCAATATTCTTCACTCTACCTTCACCAGGACACAACAAGGGATTGTCACTAGAACCAGGCACCGCCTCCATCTTCCTTTTAACCAAAATCTTTTCTTTCTTGGAACCTTTAGATTTTCCTTTCAAAATATTCCTCACAGACTTTGCCATGGAGTCCCACAGCTCCACATCCATTTCATATCCTTTGCTCCATTCTTTCGAGACCTCATTCCCTTCCTTAGAACCACCTTCATCCACATACATTTCCTCAAACTCTGACTCTTCTTCCTCAAAACTCCCAACCCATTATGTGGTAGAGTCACCCATATCATACCCAGAATTTTTAACAACCTTCTTACTAGGGGTTTTAGGAGAAATCACAATTAACTTAAGCTTGATGTGAGAAAACAAGAGATTCATAAGACCTTCATGTAAAACCACCTTCTTAGGGTTTTTTCTGTGATCTTTAATACTCTTTTCCATGGAAATTAATAGATAAAAGGGAAAGGAGACCAACACCTTGTGCCTAAAATGATTCAAAAGCATGCAATGGTAGCTGTAAATAATAAAGAATCTATCTTCAAGCATAAAATAGTGCATTATGGCGAACATGAGGTCCCTCCATAACGACCTCAAAGACTTGCGAGTGTAGCCACCGCTCCCAATTTCTCGAAGCTTCTTCTTGTCGTACTTGAAGAAATTCACAAATGCCTTTTTAGCTACACCCCTATCTTTGTAAAATTTCCTCCTAGAGATCGCCAGACCAGGTGCCTCTGTGATGAACTCCTCATCAATTTTAAACTCCACACCTTTATAGCGCAGCGTCCTCCCATTCCGACCTTTCACAGAAAAAACTGTAGCATCAGGGTCCAGGCCTTGAATTCTCTGCATAAATTGCATAACCCCACCCAGCTCCAAATACTCCCAAACAACAAGATTATTCTAAAATTCCTCACAAGAAAATGGTTCAATCCTACAACGGTCTCCACCCATGGCGACATGAAAAGTTGCAGACCCCAATGACACCAGAGAGTTAAGAAAATGCAAATGAAACCAAACTCTCCACAAAGCAACACAAATTACACCCAAAATATGTGTGGGAAAGTCATTAAAGGTACTGCCCTGCTTAAAATTCTATTCCTCCATATTAAAAAAACCAACGAAATAATAATGAAACATACAAGCCAAAGGTTCCTTGTGCACAATCCAACTATGAAACACAATGAAGAACCTTTCCCAATAAACATCAATATTAAAAACATGACATCTGGTCATCATTAGATAAAGATTTAAGATTAAGAGGAAGAGATTCAAATGAACCCCAATCAACTCTCTCCACCACCCCCACATTGGCTACACCATCATCCAACCTATTAGCATCACGAAAAACATGAGTAACTTTAAATACCTCAAAAGAATTTAAGATAATTAAAGAATCATTTATAAAATTAGCAATAGACCAAGATGGAGGGCATTTTTTCAAGGGGAAATTTATAACATTAAGAGAATCCCCCTCCATCCAAAGTTTAGAAACCCCCTGATTTTTAGCCAAAACAAGGCCATGATAGGCTGCTATAGCCTCTAAAAAGTGGTTTTTTTTTGGTTTCCCAAAGGGAGCACCACGGTGGAGACAAACCTACCATTTTCATCATGTAACACTCCCCCACAACCAGTAGGCCTCATATTTCCCTTAGATGCACCATCAAAGTTAACTTTATACCATCCAATCGTTGGTGCCTTCCACCGAACCCCCTCCCTAGGCTCTTCACTTTAGTCACTAGATTAGAAAGATCACAAGAAAGGTTCCATATCTTACCCACAAGTACATCATAGGGAGAAACCACAAATTTAAAATTAAAGGAAGGAATCTTCAAGAATTCAGACACGAAATTCTCCTTAATAGCATGTTACAGATTTTAAAGGCCATCCTAGAAGGCAACAACTCATGTTGACGAAAAACTTTGTTATTATGTTCTTTCCAAACACCCCAAGCAACATGCGGAAAAATAAGAGACCACAACAACATGCGGAAAAATAAGAGACCACAACAAAGAAAGGGCCGAGTTTTGAGAAGGAGACACCCATTGGGAACATAATTTAGCAAAGGACTGAGGAAACACCCATGAAATCTCCCACAAATTGAAAATATGAGACCAAACATCCCTAGTAAAACTGCATCTAGTTACCAAGTTAAGACAATCCTCCACATTTTCCTTACATAAGAAACATCTGTTTGGAAAAGCCATACCTCTTTTCACCAGATTATTCATGGTAAGAATCTTGTCTTGGCACGAAAGCCAAAAGAATATATCAATTTTAGACAAAAGCTTCCCATTCCACACACGACCCCAGAATGGTAGGGGACCTACTAATCGAGTGAAAGAAGAAAAAGCAGAGGACACCAAGAACCTACCATTGGAAGAAAATCGCCAAATAACAAAATTCTCTTGAGCTTCCAAAGGAATATGGATCAAAGAAAAAATCAACAAGCAACTTCAAGTCCCTATTAACCACATCAAGACCAATCCAACAACCCTTCCTAATATAATCAACAACCAAAACACCCCATTCTTTGACAAAAAAATCCATGAAAGGAGCCACATAGGGATCATACTTCAAAGGTCCATGCCCAATCCACCAGTCATCCCAAAAGTGAATCATTTTGCCATTGCCCAAAGTCCACCTCAAACTAGCAGCCATAGTCGAGCGAACCCGAATCATATAGTTCCATATGACTCACCCCTACGAAGGAACAAAGTTATCCTTGAACAAGTCACATAACTTATATACTCCCCTCAAATACTTAGAAGCAAAAATGGCCACCCATTCTTTATCAGACACAAGTAGGTTCCAAAGCTATTTAGCCATTAGAGCATAATTAAAATCCTTCAATTTACACAACCCCAAACCACTTTGGGATTTCAATTTGCACACCTCCTTCCAAGACATCAAATGTAACCTTTTCTTCTCCTCCACACTAGACTAGAAGAACCTTTTCTAAATTCCCTCAATTTTCTCCCAAAATCTTCTAGGAATTTGGAACAAACTTAAGGCATAAACTGACAGGTTTTGGAGAGTAGACTTGAGTAACTGAATTTTACCAACTTGACTAAGCAAAGCACCCTTCCATCCAACAAGTTTTGAGTTGAACCTATCAATGATACTATTCCAAAAGGAGTAAGGGACACCATTAGAACATAAAGGAAGTCCCAAATAAGAAGGAAGCTCCCCAATACCACATTCAAGAATACCAACAATCCTCAATTGATGAAGCTCCGACATAAATTAAGAAAAAAAGTAATGCTTTTAGGAAAACTTACCTTTTGACCAGAAGCAACCTCATAATTATGAAGAATGAGACATATAGACTTAGTCATTGCCACAAAAGCCTCTGCAAGAATAATAGTATCATCCACAAATTGCTGATGAGAGCAAAAAATATGACCCAAGGATGGGTAAAGGAATTTGAAAGCCCCATTAAACACTGCCTGGAAAAGATATCGACCCAAATATTCCACCATGATAATGAACAAAAAAGGAGAGATAGGGTCCCCTTGACGCAAACCACACAAGATTTTAAAAAAGGTTGAAGGAGACCCATTGATGACAATCGCAAAAGGAGTGGAAATTAATTGCCACACTAGTTGCAACACCCTTTTTGAGAACCTGAATGCCCTAAGGATACTACAAAGGAACCACCAATTCACCCGATCATAGGCTATGACCAAATCTAGTTTCAAAATAAGACCAAGCTTCTTGTTAACTTTCAAAGAGTGAATATTTTCATGGACAGTGATAATAAAATCCAGAATCTGCCAACTAGGCACAAACCCATTCTGTTGGGAAGAAATAATCTTTGATAACACCCTTTGAAACCTCGTAGCAAGCACCTTAGAGAAGATCTTATAAATAGAATTGCACAAACTAATAGGTCTAAAATCACCAAACCTCTCATCAGGCTTCTTAGGGATTAGCACAATAAAAGTGGAATTCAGTTCCTTCAAAAGCTTTCTACTATCAAAAAATTCCTTAGTGGCATTAATCACATCCTTGGAGATAATATCCCAAAAGCAATGAAAAAATAATAGGGGAAAACCATCCAGACCCGAAGATTTATTACCTTCAAATGAGAACATAACCTTTAATATTTCTTCATTCGAAGGAATCACAGTCAAGAAGCCATTCTCCTCCACCGACACCAAACTAGGAATAACATTAAGAAAACCTTCTTGGCAAATAGGATCTAATGGAGCTTCCTCTGATAGAAGGTTCTCAAAGAAGGAACGAGCCACTGATATGATATCATCATCTTCCTCAATAGAAGAATTATCCCCCACCACTCTAGAGATCATGTTTGAAGATCTATGTTTCATGGTAGTGAGATGGAAGAATCATGTATTTTTATCCCCACTACGAAGCCAAATAGCATGAGAACTTTGCTTCCACAACTCCTCTCTATCCACAATATTATGAAACCTGGACAAAAGCTCACTCTCCTCTTGAAGTAACGCTACATCAACCCCTGAAGCTTGCAAAGACTGCTGCACATTATCCAACTTAGAACTCACATCTAACTTTTCCTCAAAGATATTACCAAAAGAGTCCTTATTCCATTGAATCAAATTATGCTTCACCGAAGCCAATTTCTTGGCAACTTTAAACATGGCCGAACCATCAACATTGATATTCCACCACTGAGCAATCTTAAAGCACAAATTAGGATGATCAATTCACATCTTCTCACATTGAAAAGGAAAAGCCTTTTTTACGACCAAAAGGATCAACATTCAAAGCAAAAGGAAAGTGGTCTGAACCAACCTTGGTAATATCAGACAAAGAACAAGCATAAACATGCAACCAATCCAAAGAGATAAGAGCTTGATCCAAATTTAAATTATAATTGTTTATATTTACTTTTTTTTTTTATATTTATTTTGTTATATTAATGATAATAATTATAATATTATCTTTGATAATAATAATTATACTAATATTGAATGATTAATACTCTTAATGAATATTTTATTTTTATTTGTCTTTAGCCGCTTTATAGTTTAGTGTTACAATTTGGGGGACATGACAGTCCACCCCCCCAAAATTACTTGTCCTCAAGCAATCAAAACATCTTTTCATTTTAGTAGTTACACTCCCCAACTCAAGAAGAATTTTGACCGATAACATTAACATGTTCATAAATTTTTAAGCATACATGAGTTAGAAATTAAAGTAGACAATTGAGTAGCTCAACCAAGTAGGCAAGTAGCTCAGCCAAGAAGACTAGTAGCTCAAGCAAGTAAGCGAGTAGCTCAAGCACATAGGAAGGTAGCTCAAATAGGAAAGTGAGTAGCTCAAGCAAGCAAGCAAGTAGCTCAAGAAAGCAAGCAACCAACTCAATCAAACTTAGGCAACCAACTCAAGTAGACAAGTAAGTAGCTCAAGCATGCAAGCAAGTAGTTCAAGCATGCAATCAATTAGCTCAAGCACGCAACCAAGTACCTCAAGCACACAAGCAAGTAGCTCAAGTAACTTGACATACAACATTTTTAACATTTTCATAGTTTTTAAAGCATAAAGTAATCATAAACACAATGACGACTTCCAAATACATAGTGACTATCTCTAACATTCACCACATCATAATGGCTAACTAGTACATCACAATGGTTGACACATACATTTCCATAATGCATCCTAGATAGAAAGAAGATCGATGCTGTAACATACTGTGAACTCTAATTCAAATACCTGCAAAACACAACAAATGAATACATTAGGAGTTCAAATGCAAGCAAGAATAAGGATTCCTCAAGAAATTAATTTAAATAGCAAAAGAGATAGAAAATGAAAGGAAGAACACAATGAAACTTGAAAGCATATCAAAATCTATTCTAAAGCCAACAAACTCCTAATCTCTTGAGGGAATTGGTGCCAATTTGATGTGAAAATTGGCCCTTTCCCAACTCCAATGATGCAAAGTTGATAAGTGATGAAGAGTGATCCACTTTGTTGATGCTTGATGTATGCTCCAAGATGAAAACCTGCATAAAACCTAACTATTCTTGGATGAAATTGATGATACATTTCTATGGATTTGAGTAGAGTAAGTTTACTCAAATTGTGGATGATGAAATGAGGAGGTGAGCTCTTCATTTATAGAATGAGAAGATGGATGAATGTTCAAAATAGAGCAATGTGGGATTAATTTTCAACAAATGAGAGGAAGCCACATGTCATCATGCGAATGGTTGAGGAATGAGCACATTTTGAAGAATGTGCAAAGAGGGGGGAGATTCAAATTCAAAATATGGCTTGAAGAATGAGTTGAAAGGTGAAGCACATGCACATGGCTCAAAAAAGGACATGTAAGAGATTTTTAATTCTTTGTTGAAAGGGACAAGTCCTTTTGGGGGAGAATTCAAATTTGGAGAATATTCCCACTTGATGCCTTTTTGAATGAAAATAGGAGATTTAATAAATCAATTAAATTGATTTTAATGAGCAACTAGCAAAATCTAGAGGATTTGAGGGATTACGATTAGCATTAATCATGATTTGATTAATTTCAATGGAG
>VDFB02005649.1:0-23205 GCA_007258455.2 Sequoia sempervirens | reverse complement strand
AGCCTAGTCAGACCCATCTTTGCTTTCATGCATCTATTCTAGTGTTTAGCTTCTTCCTAAGTTCATCTTAAGGGGTGTTAGAGTAATAAGTTATTATGCTTAATTAATTATATCATATTGATTAATTAATTAAGTCACTTATTCCTTTAAGTTACTTAAGCTAAACTTAGGCACATTAATAATTGATTAATTATTAAGTGTGCACACTAGGGTTTCATTTAGGGTTTCCCTTTTAGTGTTTCTTGATCTCCTTCATAAGGATTGATCTCTTTGTAATAATTTGATTCTCTTAATGCATTTTCACTTTGATGTTTACATAACATCTTCTTTGGTTCTGCATGTCTTTTGCATGTGACAGGTATCCCTTTGCATGCAGGTGATCTTGGTTTTCTAACATAATTGAGCAGTCATAGTCAAGGCTAACCCTGAGGCTATGCACTTATGTGAGATGGAAGTTGCTGGTCAGGTTTCAATTGTGCCTACTCTTATTCCTTCAGTGTCTTCCAATGTTTCGATGTTTACTCTAGTTGTACCTAATACCAAGGATACTCTTGAGATAAATGTCCTTGAAGAAGATCCTTCTGAAGCAAGAAATCTTAAGTTTGCTCCTTCTACCTCTTCTCAAGAAAATGCATGTCTTGGTGATGATTGGGGTTCTTTAGACTTTACAGAATCCTTAATTGGAAAGTGTAAAGTTGACCCGATCCACTCAAGTCTTCCAATAACATCATCCAAACCCACTATCAAAGATGATTATTCTTCTGTATTGCAGGATAATGTGAGCTATAGTTATAATGTCCTTAATGTCGATCCTCCTTTTGAGGAAGATGATCACACTTCTATTAAAGAGGTTAATGCTAGTAGTCCTATCAAGGAGGTTGATTGTGATACTCTAGAAGAGTGTGATCCCCATTGTTGGAACAATGCTCTCTATGAAGATCCTCCTCAAGATTTGGAAGCACATTATGGCCCTAAATTTAAGCTTGTCTCTAAATATGGCTTGGGCGTAAAGGTTGTGGACGTAATGAACAAGGAATTCGGGTCCCTATAGAATGTGCACCTCGTAAGCGTAATTTGGGGCTTGGTTGCTTGAATGAACAATCTAAGTAGAAATCACATTTGAATGTAGGAATGATTCCCACTCAACCTTGTTCTCTTGGATTGATTCATCCACCATTATCTGCTATCTTCATGTCTTCTTCTTGTAAGAAATCGAGTTTTTCTCTACAAGAGAAAGGGTTGCTTCCTACTCCTTATTCTTTATATGAGCAAGAGCATATTTTTTTTAGGCTTCTTAAATCCCACTTAATTACTCTTCCTCCTCCTACACATAAGAAATTCCATGAATATGATAGAGAAACACATTTTTTTTGTGCATACCATTGAGTGCCTGGCCATTCCACTAGTGAATGTAAGGCCTTGAAGGAAAAAATAAAACTTCTTGATTTAGGTTCCATCACCCATTTATTTGTTGATGCACCTACCTCTTCTTCAAATGACAAGTGATATTGAGGTTTATCTATATCCTATATGTTCTAAGTATCTTGCATGGTTCTCCTCCCCTATATGTTGGGGGTAGTGATAACTTGTTTTGGAGATGTGCATCCCTTGAGTGGGCCCCTTGCTGTCTTGAAGGGTTCCCGAGGGATCCCCTATTGAAATATTTTCTCTTGAATGAATTCATTGGCATCTAGCTTGTGGGTAGCCCGAATAGACCTATCTTTATGTGATTGACCTACGACATAGCTTGCAGTAGCCATAGGATTCTTTAATCAGTCTTTCTCTACAGGACCAAGAACTTTTAGATCTCCTTTGTATCAAGCTTTCCTAACATGTTTAGTCTATGAATTAACATGTTGCTTTGTAGGTGCACCTCCAAAGCTGCTTTTCAATCAACCTTGTAGGACCGAGCACCTATGAGGACCTAGTGTGACTCTGTGGAGTCCCCTACATCAGACTTCCCTCAAGAGAGAGTACTTGGGGTGCCTTCTTTGTAGGTCTGAGTACCTATAGATCACTTTCATCCTATGGGATCTATTTTTCATTGGTTTGCGAGCCTCCGGTGCAGTTTGTTCAACTCTATAGGAGAGAGTACCTACAAAGCCTTTTGTTCACCTTCCATAGGTTTGCGGGTTTGCGATGCATTTGTTTAAATCTCCTTGGGTTTGAGGACCTATGGAGCCATCTCTCTCGGAATTTTCATTCCTCTCTAGCTTCTCCATATTTCTCTTAAATTCTCTTTCTTCTCAATTGTGTATATCGGATCGAAGATCTACATCTTCTTCATCCTAGATATATGCTCTTTCTCTCTTTGATATTGGTTGCTTTTCTTACTTTTGGGTGCATTCTTCTCTTGAAGAAATTGATCCTTACATTCTTCTCCCCATTTAAGAATTCTTCTACGTGTTATTGTTTTTAATTTGGGGATGACACATATTACTAAGACAACCTTCTACATCAAGGTCTCTTTTGCTTTGCTGACTCAAATACTTTAACTTTTGTTGTGTTCTTGTGTGTGTATTTTTTTATGTTCTAACACCGTGATGTAATGGGTTTTTTATGTTCTAACCTCATTGTCTTGTGCAGGTCTTTCTTATCTAATGTGTTTTTTTTTTGTAGGTTTTCAGCCTGTGAGCATGCTTCCTTGGTTCGAAGGGTTATCTGCTTCCTTTATAGTATCCTTTTGGCATAATGATGTTATTTATGTTTAGTAGATTTCCTTTAGCATGCATATTAGTGTAGATTCATATGCCAGCTAAAGTGGGGGAAAAATGTAATGTCGTAAAATTGCACCCCTTGCAATTTCACATACATTCTTGTATCCACTTTAGTGTCCACTCCCTTAGCACTTGTGTAGGCTCATTTTAGCCTTGCATCAACCTTTTTCCCTTCTTAGGATTCTCAGGCCCTCTTTTTAACAACTACCTTCACGCATCAGCTTTGCGTCAAACTTGATGCTTCTCCCATTCTCATCATTTCATAGTGTGATGTGTCTATACACTAGCGCGTCGTGCAAATGTACACGTGTTGTGCTAGCATCTTGTGACATTTCAATGTTCAAACAGTTGTTTGCGAGCATGTTTTCCTCTTGTCAGCTAATTTTGTCAGTGGTAACAGCTTGAGACACCTTGTAACAGCTTAGGAAGTTTCTTTTCCTTCCTTAAATGCTATCATTTCAATCCATTTGGTCCTTTAGCTTCTCTCCAACATTGGCTCCTAACATTTCCTTTTGCTATCTTGCTTGCACAACTCCATAGAGCTTGTTACAACAACACCCTCAAGCTCTTACAACACTCTTTGCAACACCCTTGGCTCTTGTGGCTATCTTTGTCTCCCTCTTTGGCTTCCTTAAGCCTCACAATTGATATCTCTTGTCTTGTGCTTGCAAGCATCTTGGGATATTACACATCCCTTATCTATTGCATCTATATTTTGTGATATGGGTTTTCCTCCTCAAGCAGGGATTGCTTTTATCACCTTTACTTTGTGATATAGGTTCTCCTCTTCGAGCAAGGTTTTCTTTTATCACTCATCACATACTTTATTTCTCTCTATCTATCTGGTTTTTTGTGGAGGTGGGAACACCAAAACGAGGGTTTGACTTCGGGAAACCCCTATACAGCCCCAACATTTTCTCCAGATCTTACGCATGCAGGTATTGAAGATATTCACGTGATGGAGGCTTCATTACTTGGGTTGTTGTGATAATTTTCTATCTTTCCTTCTCTTGCTTTATCATTTCTACTTTATTTCAGTTTTATCATATTCTATTATTTTATGACATTCTAAAAGTTTTTAGAAATCAGATTGTTAGAGGTTGCTTTTTTGTTTTCTGGGGTATTCTTGCTTTCGGGTCTATACGAGACACCAATGTGTCTTTGGGACTCCAGCGTGTCACGTTGTCGTCCATGTGCCGCGCTAATGTCCTTTGACCGAGAGATCGTTAGTTTGTCAAGGAAACCTTTGTGATCTACTCTTTTTGTTTCTAGAACTCTCATGTTGTTCCTTGAGGTAGTTTAGGGTAGTTCACCCCTTGGGAATATCTTGAGAATAAAGAGACTCATGAGTAGCAAATCCCCCTTCTCTATAGATTGCTATTTGGATAATAATACTTGAGAGTTGAGAAAATGAGATTAGTCATAGATTTTCATGCATGCTTTTTCCCATGATTAGAGGAAGGTAGTAGTAGGCTTATCAATGTTAGATTGTTGGAACAAGATAAATCCCGCAATAGTCCTATAGTAATTCTTGTTGGGTTCTTGTAATAGAATTGTGACCTAGTTCTATATTGAGGAGTTTCATCTAGAGGATAACTTGGTTGCTCTAAATTGGTGAACTTCAACAATAGATGTGTTCCAAAATAGGTGGTTTTTTAGTAGTGGAATTTGTAATGACCAATAAATTTTAATAAATAATATGTACCTTTTTTTATCACCAAGGTGTTGTGAAGGCAAGATAAGAATATATATTGAGTAATGATTATTATTCAAAACTTTCTAAGCACCAAGATCATATGAGGCAAGGTGAGAGAATATCATGTATAATATGTAGAGGACAAAATTTTCTATGCTCAAGATGATAGGATCTTAAGGAGAAAACTATCTCTCCACAACCTTAGTTGACATATGTCAAGTGAACTAGAAATGAAGGAGAATGTGAAATTTAATAGAGTGCATAAATTATCTAGACCGTTCGAATGTCATAAACCAAAAGTGTAGGGTATAGAGGTTTTATGGAAAACTCAACAAGCTCTTTGTTCAGGGTGACAACATGATTGTCGAAAGATATTACGTCACACTGGTGTCCTATATGGATAGAAAACAAGAGTTGTCACTAGAAAACACAAAATGCTTTGCATGAATTTTGAGACTGAAAGGGGTGCAAAATATGAACATAAAAAATTAAAAGTGCAAGTGAGAGTTAAATGAAAATAACAAGGATATGTTTTAGACATCACTAAGAACATTTGACAGTATTTGATCTTTCTCCAAATAGTTCTTCCACCTACACCTACACACACAAGACCAAAGAGAAATGTTTGGGTGGTTGTATAGGATTATTCCTTAGTCCAACTCTTCTAATGGTGTTTCCACCTCCACGGATAGCCTTATACAAGATAATAAAAATATACATGAAATAATAAAGATGAATAATATGTTAATCAAAGAGATAATATGCTCAATGAAAAATTATTCTTGAAGAGTTACCCCTTTTAAGCATAGAAGCAAGGGTTTTTGATGAAAAAAAGAAGCAACAAGGACCTCCAAGATGATGATGGATTCCTTGAATTAGAAACTCATGTTTGCAATAATGGAGTTTACTCTAGGAGCCATAGAAGACTTCTTGGTAAGATATGCACCTAGAGAGATGGAGAAAGTTGTGCATGCTCAAGAAAAAATGTAGAATGATGGTGAGTAAGAAGAGAAGAGAGATGTATGTTTCTTCAAGAGAGCAAGAATGAATGACCTTCAGAATAATGAAAAATGAAGAATGAATTGATGAGGAATTACTTTCAAAAATGTAAAAGAGAGACTTTTTGGTCTAGGTAGCCTGCCCAAGCGATTCCTGATGAGGTTGTAGGTTGGTAGAAGTGTTACATGCCAAAAAATGATAGGTGTGGTGTCTTAATGACCACCTTAGTCATGAATTTTTTCTAGATGCTAGTGTTACTTGTGGATGTCTTCGTGGTGCGCATTGGTTCGTGGGAAAATTAGACTTAACGGTCAAAGAATTGGGCATTGCCTGAAGGAGAGAAATGGTTTTAAGTTGATGGGGAGCATAATTATCTTAGTTTATCTAAAGAGGAAGGTGTATTCTATGTGAAATTTCATAGGATGTAATTTATGACATTACATTTTTCCCCCACTTTAGTGAGCATATGTGTTCAAGAGAAATTATGAACTCAAGTAAAAGAAAGAGAGTATTTTACCCAAGATACGAAGGGGAAGTAGAGTCTTCTATCCACATGAATTTTCCTCTAGGGAAGTGATATAGGATGATCCTACATAAAATGTTCAAGCAACATCACCACAAACATGTTAGCTATAGACAAACATGTTAGGTGAAAAGTAGAAATTTAGACATCAAGAGTTATTATATAGACACAAGATTATACTGATATGTATGGGAAGCAAGATGTGTTATAATAGGGAGGTTGCGACAATCCAATTGACCTATAACTACTACAAACTGCAATATAGGATAGCCACAAAAGAGACATAAAAAATCATAAAGAAAAATTCTAGTGGGTTGCCCCCACGCTAGATGATAAATAAGACAGTTGGATGCAAACGTATTTGAAAAAGAATCTTAATATAAGAGATCTGTAATATGAACATGATAGTCCTTTATCCTTCCTTGTGTTATGCAAAGGAACATAATTTTATTGGGGTCCTGTCATAAGAGAGAAATGAGAGAGAGACAAGGGGATTTGAATATTTGAGGTCAGTATGATTCATATCGACAATATTTATATACAATTGCATATGAATCGTCATCATGTCCCAAAACATTTCAGATCATGAGGAAGGAATGCACAAAGACAAAGTGAAAATAAAAATTTGGGTCAGCATGGAAGAAGCCCTAAATTCCCCCAATGCTTTGCATCATCCCCAAATGTCAAAAATCAAAGTACGACAAAGAGAAGAATGGTGATACAAATAGAGGAAGTGTATGACAAAATGTCTGCCCTATATCCAAGTACCTATGAGTCCTCCAGGAGACCGATATCCCATCACACAGATACTTATAAATTAGATTACTACAAGCAATTTCATTCCTCGTAGTCATTTAATGCACAAATTTGGTTCTTTAGTGCATAAATTATTATAACCCACAAACTCAAGAAATGAGAACCAATGATAATAGTTTGGTGGTTATATTAAATGATGAAACTTTCAATAATTTTCTTTGACTACCCCAAAGAAATATCTTTGTTGTAATTAATTTCATGGTATCCTACCAACATTGTAATGAGAAAAAGGGTCAATGTAGAAACACAATTGTTCGTCAATGGTTTAAGGAAATTAAGAAAGGTAAGTCTCATTTACCTAAAAATCTACATAATTCTCATTTATTAGAAGGAATTTAAGATATTATAGTCCTTTTTCATATGCTTAAAGGAAATGAGAATGCACATGACATCAAGGAATGAATGTATTTTTTTATTATCGTGATAATTCATGGGAAACATTTTATTGATCAGGGTACTATAATCAGTAACCAAATTCATGTGGATATTACCCACTTTCCACTACATAGGTCTTTTTATATGTCATCATACCTTTTCTACACAATTTCTTGTACAAGGCCTTGGCTAGGACTATGCCCAGTAGGAGTGCTTGATGACACTATTCAAATTTATGATTACTACACCCATCAACAGTTGCAAAAAATTTACACAAGTGTTAGAAGGTTAACTAATTATTTTACCATGAGAGTAGTAAGGGAAATTCAAGGGGACATGGCCCTAAAAATATCTCCTAAAGCTACTAGATTGAATAAGACTTATGACAGTTATTTCATTTAGTTCCAAATATTTAGCTACATAAAGGTAGGAGGTTTTGATGAACTATCTTATAAATTACCAAAATACCCAAATGATAATTTTATAATTATTGAAATTTATAGACAAGTGGTTGAGGTGAATAAGCAATGGTATGAAAGAAAGAAGGTGGGGATCCATTTTCCTATTGGTTTTCCTCACTATCAATGTAATTCGATGTCTTATGCTTTGAACATTCAAAAAGACCTAGTCAAGTTCACCATACAATTCTATGAAAGAAGGTTTCCATTTGATATCAAAAACTTTGTGAAAGATAATCTAAAATTAGGATTGGAATTTTATCATGTTTCAAATTTGGAAGATTATTGGGTAGATTGATCAAATGAATATGAGGTAAGGAGATGTGTGTGGATGAGGTTATCATTAGGAAAGATAGTAACCTTTAGGTTAAATTGGAATATCCAAGGTATTGAGGGTGATGAATTTGACTTGGTAAATACTATTTTCACATAATAGATTCAAAATCATCCCATATTACCCATAGAATGGAGTATTAAGGAAATATAAACTATTGAAGCTAATAGTGCTATTGTGATTAGGAGAACAAAGGAATGGGTGATGAATAAAAAAGATAAAAAATAAAATCCTTTCCCGCAACAAGATAAAATAACTATAGAACAAATAGAAAGTAAAAAGAGAAAATCTTCACCACCTTAGCAAATGGATTATATTGTGCAACAAGCTACTTCCAATGGTAACAAATGAGATGATGAGGATCCTAATGAAAAGGGAAGCTTAGAAAAACTTTTTGATTTATCCATGGAAGAAACTTCTCAAGGGGAAAAAGATGAAGAAAAATCAAGTCTTGGATTGGATGATATAGTAGAGAAAACTATTTAGGTTCCTGTTATCAATCAGATATTCACCCTGTGTTAATTTTGTAGAAAATTAACTATCTATTGACACATGGAAACCTTCTTCAGATGTGGGTGATTTGAATGAAGAAGGAATCTCCAGAGTGAGTTGGTTCTCTGAATAATAATCCTATTCTAAATGATCTTTGAGGTAAAAGGAAGAAGGATAAACTGAAATTAAAACCTATGACTAACAAATGATTCACTAGAATTATGAAAATTTAGACTTTATCACTCACAACAGTTTCTCTATCACAATAGCCCTCACAATCTCATTAGTACATGTTTTCATTAGTGATTTGCATGAAGATTTAAAAGAACTAAATACAACATGCAACCTAAATCCATGTAATTTTGAACAAAGATTCACAACAACAAGACATATAAGGATTCAAGTTTGAAACACAAAGACATCAGATTTCCATTACAAAAATAAGACAAGTAAAATGGGAAGAACTCTACTGCTTTATTGAAACTGAAAGAGGTCGTTCAACCGAAAGGCTAAAAGCAAGCTCTTAGGAATGTGTTTCGTGAGCTTGAAAACATGATTTGAATCCAAAAACAAGTTTTTTCTGGAAAGATATCTCAAACCCTAATCTAAGCTTAAAGAAGAAAGTCTAGTGAAAAGCATCAAAACTGGCCCAAAGACGAATTGAAATGGAAAAGTCTCACCTTGCATGTGCATGTTGGAACGCACTCTGTAAAATAGCCCTGCTTCAGCTTTAAAGCAGCACTATCTCCTCCATGAAGCTCAACCACCAAAGAAAAGTCAACAATCAATTCATTTAAAATAGCAAAGAAATAAAACAATTTGCAAATCAGTTTTTGCTTCCTTGCTTTAGCAAGATTGGTAGATTTTTTTATTCTCTCAATTTGATTTATTTTTGCAATTAAAGATTTAAAAATATTTTGCAAAACAATACTTATCTCTCCAATTACACTTTCGATTTTTCTTATAAAAAATCATAAAAACATAAGGACCATCTCTTATCAATATTTTAATTGATTTCTTTAAAATCAATTTGAAAACAAAACCTAAGTGATAAAGGTTTATTCTCCAAGGCATATATGATTTTATCATTCTTATTTTAATTGATTTTCCTCCAAAATCAATTAAAAAACTAAGGATTTAATGACATTACACAAATCCCTAAAGTCTTAAGCCATGAAATATTTTATCAAACAAGCCTAAAGACTTAGGAAAATCATAATGTGAGGACCTCTATAATGCTCGACCTATGGCATGTATAAGACATCAAAGGATAAATCTAAGGCATTAATCTTAAATGAAAAGCCCATTTTTCGAATTAGGGCATGAGGATAAACAAAAACTAAAGCAAACCCTAAATTTGAATCATTTGCATTTGGTGACTTTGGGGAAAATGCTCTGCAAGAAGCACTGCCATGGGAAGATTAGGGTTTCAATTTTCAGAATCCATTTGAGCCCTCTCCTCTTTGATTCTCCACCAGATTCGGTCTCCACTACTCATGGTAAGCTCAACTATTATTTTTATTTGATTCCTTGGCTCCTTTGATGAGAAAAATGGCCTCACAAGTCGCGGCTATAACATATTTTTGATGCATCTTTTGTCATTTTTGTATTCTCCTTCTCACTAGCCGACATGAGGGTGAGCTCAAGCTTTCTATTTGAAAGCTCTAAGAGAGCTTGGTCACCATCTTTGCTTCTCCACAACCACGAATGGTATGCTCTATCTTTGTGTTCACTTCCCACTCAAAAGAAAGCTTTATATTTCTGCAAAAAGATGATTCTATTTGTAAATTTACAGGCCATCACACAGGGCGTGCCATGTATAATCTTGATATGAATTTTGTAAAGAATTTCCTGCACTGTAATTGTTGTTTGCTTCAGGTATCTTCAGATTTGATGCAACTTAAATGGGTATTTTCCTCCTCTTTGGGTTTCCAAACATTTTAAAGAGAAAAACTCTCCCCAGGCCACACCATGTACATGCTTGATATGAGCTTTTGTAACACTTCTGGGATCGACCTATGATAGCATTTTATTTTTTTTGTATTTCTGAAACAAAACTCAATGTGGGTATTTGGTATCCTGAAGAAATAATACCTATTATGTGATTCTCTATTGAAAATCCCACATGGGTCCACTATGATATGAAGAAAACCATGTTTTAAAAACAACCCATATATGGGTATTCTGTAACTTGAAAGAAAATCATTTATTCTCATTGGAGCTTGACCCACCATGATATTTTACTTTCTTTTGTGGTTTCTGTCAAAACCCTTACATGGGTAAATGTTACTTTGAAGAAATTTGCATTTGGTTTAAAATACTCATATGGGCATTCTGCATTTCAAGCATAAATTGCACTTTTGTCAAAACCCAATGTGGGTATGCTGAAAGTAATGAAGAATCTAAATTTTCATGAAAACCCCATGTATTATTGCTCTCCTTTCTTGAAAGAAATTTACTTATTTTAGTTCTCTGTCAAAACCCTCAAATGGGTTTTCTGAAACTTGAAAGAAAAAATTGTATTTGAAATGAACACATCATATGGGTGTTTGTAAAAATAACAATGAAAGAAACCCCTCTGTGTTTTGAAATCAAAACCACATCTCGATTGTTCTTCCCTATTTTTAGTGAACAACATCCATATATTTTCTTCTCATTGTGGTATGGAGGAAGTTTTTTTATTTTCCAGAAAGTAATAAAATGTTTCTTAAATTCCATTCTGGGTGCTGCTTTCCTGAAACATACTCTTCAAAAATGGCTGCAAGTCTTCCTTATGAGTGCTCTTTCAAAACTGAAACATATTATAAATGAATAATATGTTTTTTCCCTACTTCAAAGTGGTGTTTTCCTTGGACACAACTCATTGTCTCAACTTCACATCTCTGCATGTGTAGATCCATCATGATGCTCATCATTGAAAATGCACTTTATTTTAACATTGTTGTCTCACCTCCCGACTACATTCCTGTAGCAATGTACTCCCAATCCATCCATCCCATTTTTCTTTGAAAGGGTTGGGTACTCTACTTGACACCTTGTGAAGTATGTGTTTCTTTTCTCTACTTTCAGCCAAGATGAGTTTGGCTATCTTCATTGTATCATCTGCCTCTCTTTATCAAACACACTTAATCAATGCACTTTGCATTGAAAATAGTTGCTTCCTTCACAACTAAAAGATGACTATACTGTACTATCAATACATTGATTAGATGATATCAATCTTCCTTGTCTCGACACTCTACTTGAATGTTCTTGATGAGTTAATGTCTTTTATCTGCCACTCTTCATGCATTTTTATGTTCCATTAAGAAAAGACGGTTTCATGCATTTTTTATCCCTTAAAGCATTTAAGATTGATATATCAACTTCATTTAATGCAACACTTGCATTCAGTAATTATAGCTCCATGGTCTACATTCTCTCTTACAACCACCTAGCACTTTCAGTTGCCTAATGGAAACACCTTTCTTTCAACTTTTATACATTCTTTACTTTATTCTGAGCAGATACAGTTGAAATGAACTTTGATCCCTGGTGTACTTTTGATAATAATGCCTAGAAGCTCCTCCACATACTTTCAATTATCACCTCTTGATACTTTGTTGATGAGGCATTATATATGCTTGTTCACTATCGCATTATGAGCATGAAAACTTGTTGTAACAAAACAAAAATACTATGAAACATCAGAGTAAAAGTATCCAAAACACTATATGGAAACAAAAATGTAATTGATTTGACAGTATGCATTTCAATTTAATTGAATCCATCGAGTTCATTTTCCACTAGTAATTCTCATTTCGTTATTCGGACTTGATTGTTATGAATGAACAATGCACTTGATTGCTTTGATGACTTAAATTTTGTTTTACTCCTTCAGTTGAATAGCTCAGATGAGCATGATAATTGTACTTTCTCTTCTCAACCCAATTGTAAGTTTAAGGGGCAACATGCCGAGCTCTACCCTTGTGGGAGCCCAGTTTACCCCACATGCTTTTATGTCTTCATATGATGATCATCTTGATGAATTTTCCTATACCTGCATAGGAAACAAATAGTGTTAGCAAAAAAAATAATGATGTTATACTCCATTTTCAGCTTTTGTTTTTGGACCTTTCTTTAAGTTGATTCCATGCATCTCAAGGGGTGAATTATATTTTTGTTGGTAGAGTATGTAGTATAACTCATATCCGGAGCTCTAACAGGACTTTCCCAATTTTTGTAGGTGTACTTGGAATCAAAAGCAGGATAGAGCAAGCAACAAGTGTCTCAACCGAAGACCAAGAATCGGGCAATGATGGATATTTCTTCTGCTATATGCTTTCTTATCTCTTTTTACCTTCAGTTGTAAAATTTACTGTCCACAATGAATGGAATCAGCTAAAAACCATGGCTTGTGTGGATTCTTCAGTTTTCTTATTTCATTTCCATTCTGAAAGAAATTCATCAAAATGCAAATTTGTACTATCATTTGTATTCTTGCAATCAAATGAAATTTTGTAATGTGAATAGCATCATGAAATATATGAAAGCAATTGATATGCTTAATCATTTGTATATTTAGTTTTGTACTCCATTTGGTTTGTAAAGCATTGAGCAATACTTTTGAAACTCCTTTTACTTGCACAACTGGTACTTGATAAATATAGTGCAGACAACACTTAATGCACATGTAGCAATAATTGAACCTTCACTTTAAGATATAACAAAATTTAATTAGCTCCACCAATTGAGTTGTAGTGAAAATTGGTAACATTTTGGCGATTTCCGCTAAATGCTTACCAGTTAAGCATGTGACCAATTGCCTTTTAAAACTTCATTGGGTGCAGAGTGAAATCTGCCTGTTCATGAAACTCAAAAATTTGAACAACACTCCAGACACCAACAAAAAAAACAAACAATGCAAAAAGTAAACTAATAGGCCTTGGTGGCGAACCAAAACATGTGCAACAATGCTTAGGGAAAAGAAAACTACTAAAAGAAATGTGCGTGAAGCACTTATTTGTAGCAACTACTCTACTTATTTACAATAAAGAACTTATCTCAGAGGAAATGCTTTAGGTGGATCCCATTAACTGGGATAGACAACACCTCTCCAGTCAACTTAGAAAGTTGGAAAGCGTTGTGCTCCTTGCACTCCGTGATCACATAAGGCCCATCCCAAATTGCATCAAATTTGGAATGTTGTCTAGGTTTATTCTTAAATTTATTCCACTTAAAAACTAGATCACCAATGATGAAATCTCGTGGTCTTGCCCTTTTGTCAAAAGAGATCTTCATCTGACCTTGATGTATTTCAAGCTGCCTTAATTCTTCTTTTATGGTTTTGTCGAGCTCTATCAACTGTGCAAATCTTACTTCAAGAGGTTGTTCATTCAACAACTCCAGCTCTTTAACAAAGCTAAAAGTAGGTAATTCAATAGAAACAAGTAACTTTGATTCTTTTCCATAAGAAATCACATAAGGGGAACAACCGGTGTCCCTTTTAGGAGTCACCCTATCAGCCCAAAGGGCTAACTTAAGCTTTTCATTCCATGTCTATTGATTGTCCTCAACTTTCTTTTTGATTATCTGGATTAGATTCTTATTTGTAGATTCTGCCTGACCATTACCCCGTGGATAATAGTTAGAAGATGTGTTCAGATAAATGTTATTCTTAACTGACCAATCAGAAATCCTTAACCCGATAAAAGCTAAACCATTGTTAGAGATTATTGAATCTGGAGTACCAAATCTTGACACTAAGTCTTGAAAGAAATTAAGTACTGAAGTCTCATTTGCTTCCTTTAAAGCAACAACTGCGGTCCACTTAGTGAAGTAATCCGTTGCAGTAGGAATCCATTTATGACCCACGCTTGAAGGCGGGTTGATTGGCCCAATAAAGTGTAAACCCCATTTTGCAAAGGGCTGCTCTCCACTTGAATTGGATGTAGAGGCAGAGCTGCAAGCCTCTGTTTTCCAGAAAATAAAGCACACTTTTCACATCTCTGAACCCAAGCAATAACATCCTTAAACAGATCCCGCCAATAATAACCAACCCGCATAATTTTTAGGGCTTTTGTTCTTGCAGCAAAGTGGCCTCCTGAAGGCCCATCATGAAATTTTTCTAACTTATCAACTTGATCAAGCTAAATGCATCTTAATAAAATACCTTGAAAGTCTCTCCTATAAAGAATGGCATCAATAATTGTGAAAGGAATGGCTTGTAATTTGTAATAGCTTCTCTTTGCTCTGTCCAAACCTTCGGGGCACCCACCAGTTTGTAAATAGTGCATCATTTGCTGCACCCAGGTAGCAGCAGGAACTAAAACAACAACTGTATCATCATTGTTTAGTATTGTATCAACACTTTCAACTTCTTTTAAGCTACTGCCCGCTGCATTTTTTGCAATTTGTTCACACAAACCCTTTCCTTTGAAAAGCTTGGTTATTTTAATATCAATATCAAACTCCATCACCTTGGTTATCCAACCAACACGCTTATCATTAATTTCATGGTTAAGTAAGAAGTCCTTAACAGTTGAATGAGAAACCAATAAATGAATTCTTCTATTTGATAACATATGCCTGAATTTTTTGAGGCTTCTCACAACAACAAAAACATGCTTCTCAACAAAAGAATACTTCACCTCATAATCATGTAATACCTAGCTGAAAAATGCTATAGGCTATTCCAAGCCTTCATTGTTTTGCTGGCACAACATAGCTGAAATAGTATCTACCCCTCCAAAAGCATAAAGAATGAAATCTCTGTCATAATTTGGATTAATGAGAGTAGGAGCAGCTGCAAGGGCTTCTTTTATCTACTCAAAGCTCCTCTTACCTTCTCTGGTCCAATTGAAAGGCATATTCTTCTTAGGCATAGTAGTGAGAGGTTGCAACAAAGCTACAATATTTGGTATGAATCTGCTCACAAAATTTGTTCTTCCAAGAAAGCTTTGCATGAATTTCTTGTGAGCTGGTAATGGTAATTCAAGAATAGCAGAGACTTGTTTAGGGTCTATAGAAATACCTTGCTTCGAAACAATATGTCCAAGGAGTTTACCTTCATGCACAAAAAAATACACTTTTTCGGATTGAGAGATACTCCAAACTCTCTGCATCTCTAAAAAATATGCTCTAAATGCTCAAGATGTTCATTAGCATTTCTGGAAAAAATAGTAATATCATCTAAAAATACCAAAATGAACTTGTTCATGAGGCCATGAAAGGCCATGTCCATCACTCGCTGAAATGTTGCTGTAGTGTTGGATAAGCTAAAAGGCATCTTTTTGTAGGCCATTGTGCCCCACTTAGTTGTAAATGCTATTTTGAACTGATCCTCTTGTTTTACTAGAATCTTTTTATAACCTAAATACCCATCCAACAAAGAAAGTATGTTAGAACCAAAAACCACCTACAAAATTTGTTCCATGGAAGGGAGTGGAAAGTGATCCTTCAGTGACACTTTATTTAAATCTCGGAAATCAACACACAATCTGATTTACCCACTTTTCTTCCTAATTGGAACTAAGTTCGACACCCAATAAGTATTCTAGATGGGAAAAATAATACCACTCTCGACTAACTTATTCAACTCAGCCTTCATAAGGTGCTCTAATTTGGGATTAAGGGGTCTCTGTTTTTGCCTCACAAGTTTTTCTCCAGGCTCTAATTCGATAGTATGCTGGGCTAGTTCTGGATCAAAACCTTTTAAATCCTTGTACTCCCAAGCAAAAACATCACTAAATTTTTGACATAACAAAATAAAATCCTGCTGCTCTTCTTTATTACATACCTTTCCCAATTTGAGAAGTTTACCTTTGAAAATATCGATTGCCTCATAGTGTTCTTCCTTGACAGTCATGCTGCTTTTGTCTTTTCGTACCTGGTCATCAAAGTTGAAAATAGATTCCAAGGTTACCAACCCTTTTGGCAGCTTATTTTTCTTTAATTACACAATTTGGTCATCATATTGTTGCTGCCACTTTTGTTGGTTTCCATCAGCGAAATCAGCTTCAACAATTAAGAAGTTTACAATTTGCTCATCGTTGTCAAAAACCTTCCAACTCACATTATTGTTAGGTACAGAAGGTTTGACTACAATATTTACATATTGACGTGCCTCTACCTTATGAATTTCATTCGGAATATCAAATTGGGCTCCTATGGTAGCGAGCCTATTAGCGTGTTTATTTTCATTTCTAGGAACTGAAATGATATTAAGACCATCAAAATCTTCCATTAAATCCCCTACATGATGCTTATATTTCTTAAGTAAATCATTCTTTGCAACATTCAAATTTTTGACTTGATTTACTATTAACTCTGAATCACCATAAATATGTAAGCATTTAATACCTCTTTTTTGGGCCCATTCTAGGCCATGCACCAATGCTTCATATTCAACTGTATTATTTGAACAGCTGAAAGCAAACCTAAAAGCTGAATAATATTTGTTTCCATCTAGTGAAACCAACATAGCTCCACCACCAACAGCTATGCTGCTTCTTGAACCATCAAAGTAAAGCTTCCAAAGTTTATTTTCCTTCTCTGCAGGTTGTTCCTCCTTTTTAAATAGATTAGGCATATCAAAATCAAGTTCACGAATCATATAAACCCCTAATCCTATCTCATTTGTGTGCTGGAAAGGATCAAGCTCGTGATCCTCGGCTTCCCATTCATCCAGATTCACATTTTCTATAGGGGTGTTGTGGTCTAAGGTCATGGTTTGCTCCTCCAGTATAGGGGTGACGTAGAGGTTAGTGTTTATAAGATTCAAAGAATATGGTTCGATATGGTCTTTGGCTAGAGGCTCAGACTTTATGGTCACTTTCGTACCATACCTTTTTCTAAAAAATAGATGAGACCAATTAGAGGACAAAAACCTACCTAGCTTGGTTGTAAAATCCCTTGATATACAAATGACAAAGTGGGGTGGGAAATCAATAACATATATATCCTGATGGATTGCAAAATTTGGGGATGCATGTAAAGGGCTAGATTTTTTATTATACCAGTAGTTTTAACAATAGATCCGTCCAACTGAACTACACCCTTCTGGGGGTTAGGCTCATAAACAAGACCTAGCTTATCGACTAAATTCTTAGGCATAACTGAGCTACTTGCACCAGAATCTACCATACAACTATGTACTACCTTATCGCCAATAATCAGACTTAAGTAAAACAGGGGAGGCTTTACCTCTTTAGTTTTTTTTATCATTCTTAACCTCCATATCATTTGCAAGCACAACCTTAGCACCTCCTTGATTAGCATAATTAGAAATGGAAAGCTCAGATAAAGCATCTTGCAACAAAATTTTCTGACCTGGGATGTGCAAAGCATCTAGTACCGACATGCTGACAATAGCTTTTCTGAGATGTTCAACAATATTGAAAGAAGTAGGAGTTACCTTTTGCTAGTTTTTTGAAACAACATCATTTTGCTTTTGCATAGGCTGCAATTATGTCTTGGACTGTTCCTTTCTAGGTATTTCTTGGCCTTTCTACATAATCTGCACCTTATATTGCGCTACAACATTAATATTTGATGAAGAAATAGGAAGCTGCTGTGAATTTCCAGCTTGCTGCCCCAAATCCATGGCTCTCTTTTTTGATCTAGTGTTGGCTGAAATAGGAGAATTTTGTTGATCCTAGCCATTCACGCCACAAAATTCAGAACTCTTCCAGTTTGGAAAAGCAACTTTGAAGCTTTCCTGTTGTTCTTGATTCTGATCTACAACATTTTTTGAACTAGCATAGTTGTTTTGGACCATTAAGGCCTGATTTCTCATGCCATTCACACATGTTGATTGGTTATGGGGTTGATTGCATGGGTAACACCAATCACAATCTTGGGTAATGTTATTTTATGGTACAAGTTCCTTTGACGAGCTAAAAGCATTTGGGTTGTATGGCTGGAACGGTCTTGGGTTGAAATTTTTTCTTTGGCCTTGATAGTCATTCTGAAAGGTTGGCCTATTAGGTTGGTTCTATTGGTACGGGACTTGATATGGCTTATTCTCTTGGCCAACTTGATTTTTAATGCTCATGAGATTATTCCCAAAGGTATTTAATATACTTTTTATTTCTTGAAACTCTTGGCTTTGGGTTGGAGGAACAATTTCTTAGGCTATGGTCTGATAACCTATTGCTGGAATAGGGGAAACAACAACTAGGGGTTGCAAAGATACGTGCGTAGGCACTTGAATTTCTAGAAACAAAGGCATGGGAGACCTAGGGGTGATTTCCCTGGCTTGAATGAGGCAATTCTCAGCTCTAATGGTGATGTCATAAGCGTTAGTGAGTGTGTTCCCACCCATAGATTGGGTCATGACAAATTTTTTGCTATTTAAGGCTTTTAAGAAAAATAGAAAGGCATGAGTTGGTAAAGGCTTTACTGTTGCAGGGATTTTGTCCCAGGTTCTCTAAAATCGGTAGTTGAAATCAACCAAGTGTTTGTGCAACACTCTTTGAATCATTCTCAATTTTTCTAATAGGGACAGGTGATCTAACCTATCCTCAAACTGCCGATGTAATCCATCACCCAACTCATCCCAAGTCGTGATTGAGTTAGTTGTGATGCCTTTGAACCATTGCAATGCTTTTCCTTTGAGTGACGTAGCCAAGAGTATCAATGCTACGCTCTCTTGTATGATGTTGTGAACTAAGCATAGGGTGGCCACATCACAAATGTGTTCAATCGACATTGTGTGATCTTCTCTAGTAAATTATGGCAGACTTCTGAGGGCTACAACTGGGATGTCATCGTGTTGAACAATATTTAACAGGATTCCCCCATTAAAAGGTGCAAATGGGTTATGTCTTGGCACTACCATCGGTAGTGCTTGTGCTACAGGAACAAGATTTCCTGGTGATAAAACCAAAGAGCTAAAAAATGGGAGGTGTTGATTTTGACCTTGCAGGTGTTTCAAACAATCTCTTTACTATTCTTCCTCTCCTTCATGGTGGGGATAACTGTCGGTACTTGAAAGGTGCAAAACTTGATCTGGTTTGTACTTTTCTCATGTGCACGCTGCACTAAGTCTGCATGCAAAACAAAAATAGAGTTGCCAAGTATATTGAAATGAGCCTCTGAAAGGTTGAATAACTTGCTACATACACCAAACAACAACTTTAGAATATTGAAAACTTCTCTAAAATTGATTTTCAGAGTCCTTTCAGAGTCCCACCGGGCGTGCCAAAAATTGTTATCAATCAGATATGCACCCTGTGTTAATTTTGTAGAAAATTAACTATCTGTTGAGACATGGAAACCTTCTTTAGATGTGGGTGATCTGAACGAAGAAGGAATTTCCAAAGTGAGATGGTTCTCCAAATAATAATCCTATTCTAAATGATCTTCGAGGTAAAAGGAAGAAGGATAAACTGAAATTAAAACCAATGATTAACAGATGATTCACTAGACTTATGAAAATTTAGACTTTATCACTCATAATAGTTTCTCTATCACAATAACCCTCACAATCTCATTAGCACATGTTTTCATCAGTGATTTGCATGAAGATTTAAAAGAACTAAATACAACATGCAACTTGAATCCATGTAATTCTGAACAAAGATTCACAACAACAAGACATATAAGGATTCAAGTTTGAAACACAAAGATATTAGATTGCCATTACAAAATTGACACAAGAAAAATGGGAAGAACTCTGTTGCTTTATTGAAACTAAAAGAGTGTATCTGTCTAAACTGAGTACAAAAAGTTTACAAGCTCTCAAAATGTGTGTCAGAGCAAGAAACAATAATTTGAACTAAGAAAAACACTAAGTTTTTCTTCAAGATATATCTCAAAACCCTAATCCGAGCTCAAGAAGAAAGCTCTAGGAAAAACATCAAAAACTGCCCCAAAAAGAGTAACTGAAATGGAAAAGTCTCACTCTTTGCATGTGCATGCTGAAAAGCACCTAAAAATAGGTTTGCTTCACTTTAAAAGAAAAAAAAAACACCTTATCTCCTCTCCATGAAGCTCAAATCTGACCAAGGAAAAGTCAACCATCAATATGCTAAAAATAGCAAAGAAATAAAACAATTTATAAAGCATTGTTTTATTCTTTCTTTACAAGATTTGTAGATTTTTATTCTCTCAATTTGATTTATTTTTGCAATTAAAGATTTAAAAATCTTTTGCAAAACAATACTTATCTCTCCAATTACACTTTTTTATTTTTCTTATAAAAAATCATAAAAACATAAGGACCATCTCTTATCAATATTTCAATTGATTTCTTTAAAATCAATTTGAAAACAAAACCTAAGTGATAAAGGTTTATTCTCCAAGGCATATATGATTTTATCATTCTTATTTTAATTGATTTTCCTCCAAAATCAATTAAAAAACTAAGGATTTAATGACATTACACAAATCCCTAAAGTCTTAAGCCATGAAATATTTTATCAAACAAGCCTAAAGACTTAGGAAAATCATAATGTGAGGACCTCTATAATGCTCGACCTATGGCATGTATAAGACATCAAAGGATAAATCTAAGGCATTAATCTTAAATGAAAAGCCCATTTTTTGAATTAGGGCATGAGGATAAACAAAACCTAAAGCAAACCCTAAATTTGAATCATTTGCATTTGGTGACTTTGGGGAAAATGCTCTGCAAGAAGCACTGCCATGGGAAGATTAGGGTTTCAATTTTGAGATGACTCATCTCGAGCCTCTTTGATTCATCACGATTCGGCTCCACTACTCATGGTGTTTGACTATTATTTTATTTGATTCCTTGGCCTTTCTTGGATGGAGAGAAAATGGCCCCCACAAGTCATGGCTATAATGATATTTTGATGCATCTTATTTTGTATTCTCCTTCACCGACATTTTGAGGGTGAGCTTGAGCTTTGTGTTTTGAAAGCTCGAGAGACATTGACTGAATTTTACTTCCACAACCATTTAATGGTATGTTGTATCTTTGTGTTCACTTCCCCACTCGTGTGAAAAGCTTTGCGAAAGTTTTATATTTATAAAAAGATACTTATTTATAAATTTACGTGCCATCAAGACAGCCTTGACCATGGCTAATCTTGATATGGAATTATGCAAGAATTTCCATTGTAATTGTTGTTTGCTTCAAGTATCTTCAGATTTGATGCAACTTAAATGGGTATTTTCCTCCTCTTTGAGTTGACAAACATTTTAAAGAGCAAAACTCTCCCCAGGCCGCGCCATGTACATGCTTGATATGAGCTTTTGAAACACTTTCAACCAAGATGAATTTGGCTATCTTCATTGTATCATCTGCCTCTCTTTATCAAACACACTTAATCAATGCACTTTGCATTGAAAATAGTTGCTTCCTTCACAACTAAAAGATGACTATACTGTACTATCAATACATTGATTAGATGATATCAATCTTCCTTGTCTCGACACTCTACTTGAATGTTCTTGATGAGTTAATGTCTTTTATCTGCCACTCTTCATGCATTTTTATGTTCCATTAAGAAAAGACGGTTTCATGCATTTTTTATCCCTTAAAGCATTTAAGATTGATATATCAACTTCATTTAATGCAACACTTGCATTCAGTAATTATAGCTCCATGGTCTACATTCTCTCTTACAACCACCTAGCACTTTCAGTTGCCTAATGGAAACACCTTTCTTTCAACTTTTATACATTCTTTACTTTATTCTGAGCAGATACAGTTGAAATGAACTTTGATCCCTGGTGTACTTTTGATAATAATGCCTAGAAGCTCCTCCACATACTTTCAATTATCACCTCTTGATACTTTGTTGATGAGGCATTATATATGCTTGTTCACTATCGCATTATGAGCATGAAAACTTGTTGTAACAAAACAAAAATACTATGAAACATCAGAGTAAAAGTATCCAAAACACTATATGGAAACAAAAATGTAATTGATTTGACAGTATGCATTTCAATTTAATTGAATCCATCGAGTTCATTTTCCACTAGTAATTCTCATTTCGTTATTCGGACTTGATTGTTATGAATGAACAATGCACTTGATTGCTTTGATGACTTAAATTTTGTTTTACTCCTTCAGTTGAATAGCTCAGATGAGCATGATAATTGTACTTTCTCTTCTCAACCCAATTGTAAGTTTAAGGGGCAACATGCCGAGCTCTACCCTTGTGGGAGCCCAGTTTACCCCACATGCTTTTATGTCTTCATATGATGATCATCTTGATGAATTTTCCTATACCTGCATAGGAAACAAATAGTGTTAGCAAAAAAAATAATGATGTTATACTCCATTTTCAGCTTTTGTTTTTGGACCTTTCTTTAAGTTGATTCCATGCATCTCAAGGGGTGAATTATATTTTTGTTGGTAGAGTATGTAGTATAACTCATATCCGGAGCTCTAACAGGACTTTCCCAATTTTTGTAGGTGTACTTGGAATCAAAAGCAGGATAGAGCAAGCAACAAGTGTCTCAACCGAAGACCAAGAATCGGGCAATGATGGATATTTCTTCTGCTATATGCTTTCTTATCTCTTTTTACCTTCAGTTGTAAAATTTACTGTCCACAATGAATGGAATCAGCTAAAAACCATGGCTTGTGTGGATTCTTCAGTTTTCTTATTTCATTTCCATTCTGAAAGAAATTCATCAAAATGCAAATTTGTACTATCATTTGTATTCTTGCAATCAAATGAAATTTTGTAATGTGAATAGCATCATGAAATATATGAAAGAAATTGATATGCTTAATCATTTGTATATTCAGTTTTGTACTCCATTTGGTTTGTAAAGCATTGAGCAATAATTTTGAAACTCCTTTTACTTGCACAACTGGTACTTGATAAATATAG
>VDFB02005648.1:0-44353 GCA_007258455.2 Sequoia sempervirens | reverse complement strand
GATGAAAGACCAAACCATAACACATAAGGATGGGGGTGTAATGAATATGACAAAGAGATTAATTACAAAAGAGAGTTCTAAGACAAATGGGATATAAGGAAGGAAGAAGGTTGAACCCAAATGAAAAAATAAAATGGAGTCGACCATCCACTTGAATGCCAGAGAGAGACAGATAGCTTTTAGAGGTAAAATTTCTAAGAAGAGGCTAATAAAGGTGTTCATGGTGACAAAAATGGAGGCATGGGAGGCCATCCAAGCGATTCTTGGCTACAAATTTTTGGCCTCAAATTATGGGTATCGTGTGAACAACAATATATCATCCATGTTTCTAGCTTGGATACTAGAGGCGAAGGAAGAAGGTGAGATGGTGAGATGGCTCATGAGGAAGCTAGTGAAGGTGTGCTGGAGGGAAGGAATGGAGCGATACCTAGATATGATGGTGACAGGTTGGGGTCTAAGACGTGTGGAGGGAGTATGGACACAACTCACTCCACCTTACAATGGGTTGTGGGTGCCATTTGTGGTTTGGAGCATAAAGGAAGACAAAGAAACGAGGTTGTAGGAGGTTGCAGGGAACATCTTGGTGCTGAAGGAGATCATAGGAGCTCACAAGATATTAGACATGAGGATAGTGTTGGTGCTTCCTGCCCCTCAGGGGGATTTAAGAGAGGAGGAGCTAAGTGATGAAGCAGAGGAATAGGGGCAGATAACACAGAAGGGTGGAGACAAATTTTGGTTTGAATGCCTTTTTTTTGTATGAAATCATAAAAGATCGATGGTTTTGCTTTGTATTTTGGGGTTTGGCTTGCATAATGCCACTTTAATATATCAAAAAAAATAACAATATTAAATACTTATTATGTAATATATAATATATTACTATAATATATAATATTTATTATATAATACAATAATTTATTTACATAGATTAGATAGATGATATCAATATATAAATTATTATTATTATAATAGTAATATATTATATTAATAGATTATTATAATATATTACTATATTAATTGAACCCTAATGTAATATTTTATTATAAATATATTTGTTTCAATGACTCTCACCTCAGTTATAAACTAGTGTGTCTAAACTTTTTTCAATGGCTTCTACCCCAATTATATAAATATTATGTTATAAATTAATATATATTTAGTAATTTTATTAGTATAGTAATTATTATATATATTGTTATTTATTATATAAATAAGTTATTAATATTAATATATAATAATTCACTACTATGTTTATAATATTACATTATTAATATAAGTTAAATATAAATGAATTTATTGAAAAAATAAACACTTCAAGAGAAGATATATCTCCAAATTATTATTTAATAAGATAGATAAATTAGATGAATTGTGGAAATCAAATCAAGATAGATTATGGAAACTTGATATGTTTAAACTAGTAGCTAATAGGTTGTATATTGTGGGCACAACCCACCAGACTTGCCTCACCTAGAAATTGTTTCATGCTCAGAAAGAAACTCCAAACAGTTGAAATAGTGTCTCACACTTGAAAATAGATCGGTTGTCTGCAATCTTATCCTTATCTTCACCGCCTTTGTACTGACAACAATGTTTAACCACTATCCTGCAACTATAACGAGGATTAGTTTTCTTTCGTGTTAGTTTATAGAAAATTCTGCTTTGGTAGGGTTTTGTAATAATTTCCAGCAAACTTTGTCCATATTTTATCATCGACATTGTTGACAACATGACACAGTTTGTGTAGAATCTTGAGGTAAGTCACTTGTCATGGTTTTAGCGAGATTTTTATGTATGCAAGTGGGTCAATTTTTGTTGTGGTTTACTTCATTCTAAAATAATTTTGTTGTTATTTGTTAAATGAAACCAAAGGAAAATTTATCTCTAAGCTATGGAATTCTTAATTTTTCCTTCTCATCTCTACACGTTTTTCATAAAACCATTATATCTAATGGATGTCACTATCTTTTTAAGCTTATCTTGTCACTTTCAAAATATGATTTAATGGTAGCTCATAATTTGATAAAAATCACAAGGTTTTGAGAAGTTTAATGCAAGGTTTTCATTTAAGTATACATGCAAATTTATATGTATAGATTATGGACAGTTTTTCCAATATCAGCAGAGGCATTTTGAATCTGAGCAGAGGTAGGCATAGTTTACAATGGGCTAGATACAACTTCATTTACTTCCATAGAATTATCGTGGACAATCACCAGGGATACATGCTTTTTTTTGAATTTCTTGTTAATTATTTCTCATGGGGTTTGAAATTGCTGAGATTTTTTATGAAAACAAAGTGAAAGCATTTCATGCAAGTATGATGTAGTTTTTTATGTCAATGAAAGCCCTCTTCACCTCAAAATTATATGCAAATCTGATTTAAACCTGTAGTTAATTCAATGAACACCAATTGTGAACATTGGTGTAAGATGTGTTTGGGCTTACTATCCTCAAATACAAGCCTAGGCAAAGCAGTCAAGCTAGAATTTGAAAAGTTGCACAAGAGTGAAGATCCACATATTGTACTTATTTTGGCTCAAAAATTGGGGAATGCAGTAGAGCAGAAAATTTGGCAATGTTTCTACATGGGAATGAGATATATTTTCACTACTATAAGATGTATGTATTAATTTATTAATCCCAATTGCAACCTGTTACATTTCATTCAAATTACTATGGTGGAGAAAATTATATTTTATGTTTGATATTACTTTCCCAATTCACACTAGGTGCAACTATGCTCTAACAGATTGGAACAATGTCCATGTAATAACAATTAATTATTTTTCATTTATTTTCTTTCATTTGAAAAGTTTGGATTTGGGTTATGAGCAATAGTACTTGGGATACATATTATATGTTCTAATGGGCAAAGTATTTGTGTATTTGTGCATTAATCTTAAACAATTGCTTTGGATTTTTTGTTGGGTAGAATGTTGGTCTTGTATTTAAGAAAGTGGTGGGAGCAAAAGTGTAAGCAAAAAAAAAACAAAGAGGTGACCTATTATATCTTGATTCAAGTTTTGGATGCCAACAATTTTGAGGTAGTTTATAGTGCTCAAATATTGTATGGGGAAGACATTAATCCTTTGGTGTAGATATTCACCCCTTTGCTTGCACCTACACCTCTGTAATTATTGGATATGCTTGAAATAAAACCTTTGAATCAAGAAGATAATCAGGCTCCATTACCAACAAGATAGAGATGGAGATGGAGAAGGAGGAGAGGGATATGGAGAGAAGGAAAGAAGGAGAGGGAGAGATAAAGAGAGAGGAGAGAGGGATATATAGAGATGAAAGAGATAAATATATAGAGAGAGGGATAGAGAGGGAGATAGATGGATGGATAGAGAGAGGGAGACACGTCTAGAGATAAAGGGAGAGAGAGGAAATAGAGGTAGATATGAAGATAGAGTGAGAGAGGAAGAGGGATACACATAGATAGAAGAGAAATTTAGAGAGAGATAAGGAGATAGAGAGGACATGATAAAGAGATATAGAGGAAGAGGGAGAGGGAGAGGGAGAGATAGAGAGATATAGATGGTGAGATAGAGATATAAGGAGATATATAGAAAGGAGAAGAGGGAGAGAAAGAGATAAAGATAGAGAGATAGATACACAAAGGGAATTAGAGATGGATAAATAGAGATGGAGAGAGGGAGAGAGAAACAGGGGGAGATAGAGAAAGGGAGAAAGAAGTAGGGGGAGATAGAGATATATGGGAAGAGAAATGGAGATAGAGGTAGAGATAGAGAGATAGATAGGGGGATAGGGAGGGAGAGATGGGGAGAGATAAAGAGAGGGAGGAGATAGAGAGAGGGAGGGAGATAGATAGGTAGAGGAGAGATTAAGAAGAGGGGGAGAGAGGGAGAGAGATAGGTTGAAGAGGAAGAGAGAGAAAGGGGGAGAGAGGGAGAGAAAGAAGAGGGGGGAGAGGAGAGTGATACATAGAGAGGAAGAGAGAGAAGAAGATGTGGGAGAGAGGGAGAGATAGTAGAGAGCGATAGGGAGAGATATATCAATCACCCTTCCTATATCTCTATCTATTCATCTTTATCTTTCTATCTCTCTACCTCTCTCTATCTCTTTGTCTCCCTCTCTATTTGTATGTTTCTCATTATCTCCCTCTATATATATACATCTTTTCTTCCCTCTATTTATCTTTATCTCCCTATCTCTTTATGTGACTTTATCTCTATCTATGTCTCTCTCCTCTTCTCTCTTCTCTCTTTTCCTTTATCTAATTTTCTCTATCTCCCTCACTATCTCTATCTCTATCTCTATCCCTCTTTATTCCTCTATATCTCTACCTATCTCTCTATATCTCTTTGTCTCCCTCTTTATCTCTCTATTTCTCTATATAATTAATATACAATGTTTATTTTATATAATAAAAAATAAATTATAAATAATATACTTATACTACTTATTATTGTTATATATTATATTCTTTAACAAAACTATTAAATACATATATAAAATTATTATTATTAATAATGAATAATTATTATATTTGTATATAATATAAAATATAATATATATTTTATATAATAGATCACATGATATATAATATCATTATATTTATTATTATATATAATAGTATATAGATTATATTATTATTATTAGAGATAAATATATAGAGAGGGATAGAGAGGGAGATAGATGGATGTATAGAGAGAGGAAGACATGTCTAGAGATAAAAGGGGGAGAGAGGAAAATAGAGGTAGAGATGAAGATAGAGTGAAAGAGGAAGGAGACAAAATAGATAGAAGAGAAATATAGAGAGAGATAGGGAGATAGAGAGGACGAGATAAAGAGATATAGAGGAAGAGGGAGAGGGAGTGATAGAGAGATAAAGATGGTGAGATAGAGTGATAGAGAGATAGAGATATAAGGAGATATAGAGAAAGAAGGAGAGGGAGAGAGAGAGAGACAAAGAGATAGACAAACAAAGGGAATTAGAGATAGGTAAATAGAGATGGATAGAGGGATAGAGAAATAGGGGGAGATAGAGAAAGGGATAAAAAAGTAGGGGGAGATCTAGAGATACACATGAAGAGAAAGAGAGAGATAGAGATATATGGGAAGAGAAAGGGAGAGAGGTAGAGATAGAGAGATAGATAGGGGGAATAGGGAGGGAGAGAGGGAGGGAGAGATGGGGAGAGATAGAGGGAGGGAGGAGATAGAGAGAGAGGGAGGGAGGGAGAGAAAGGGAGAGAGATAGGTAGATGAGGAGAGAGGGAGAAGAGGGGGAAAGAGGGAGAGATAGGTTGAAGAGGAAGAGAGATAAGAGGGAGAGAGAGGTAGAGAAAGAAGAGGGGGGAGAGAGGGAGAGAGAGAATATGGGGGAGAGAGGAAGAGATAACTCGATATAGAGAGGGGGGAGAGGGAGTGAATGTAAATAGTAGGATATATAGAGAGATAGAGAGCAATAAGGAGAGATATTAATCACCCTTCCTATATCTCTATCTATTCATCTTTATTTATCTATCTCTCTACCTCTCTCTGTCTCTTTGTCTCCCTCTCTATTTGTATGTTTCTCATTATCTCCCTCTCTCTCTCTCTATATATATATATATCTTTTCTTCCCTATTTTATCTTTATCTCCCTATCTCTTTATGCGACTTTATCTCTATCTACGTCTCTCCTCTTCTCTCTGTCCATTTTCCTTTATCTATTTTTCTCTATCTCCCTCACTATCTCTACCTCTTTCTCTATCCCTCTTTATTCCTCTACATCTCTACCTATCTCTCTATATATCTATCTCTCTATCTCTCTATATCTCTTTGTCTCCCTCTTTATCTCTCTATTTTTATTTATCTCACTTTCTCTCTCTCTCTCTCTCTCTCTCTCTCTCTCTCTATCTTTGTTTCTCTCTCTTCTCTCCTTTTTCTCTATCCCTTGTTTTATCCCTTTATTTCTATATTTGTTCCTCTCTTTATTTATCTTCATCTTTCTCCTCTTTTGTCTCATTTTTCTCTCTGTCTTTCTCTCTCTCTATCTTTTCTCTCTCCACCTATCTATATCTTATCTTTATCTCCCTCTTCCTTTTCACTTATTTTCTCTCTCTTTCTCTCTCTCTATATGTTTGTCTCCTTAAGTGTGCAATGGGTACATTAAAAAGTTCTTAAAGGTGAATTATCATATCCTTAATCAAATGACATGCTACTTTGAGCATAACTCCCAAAGACACATGCCATCCTTAAATTGTTGACATGAAACAACCAATCAAAATTGAGTTTCTCTTTTCTCTCTTTCCCTTTGTATCTCTTATATTTTTCTCTCTCATGCTCTATCTCTCTTTGTCTATTCCTCTCTTTCAATCTATATCTCCATCTATCTCTCCCTCTCTCTCTCTCGATATCTATCTAAATTTGTCTCTTTCTCTCATTCTCTATCTTTTGAGTTTCTCTCTCTTTATTAGCCGATAGGCTACATATAGTGTGAGGTTTGAGCTTGAAGCAAGTCTGACGCCTCCAAACCACTATTGAGTCATTGGAACACAAGTTTGAGTTGCCATTTAATGGTGAAATCCTATAAAATATCAGGTAAAAGCCTCCAAAATCTCACTTATCACACAAAAGCTAGATAAATATTGATTGGACAATTGTATGAGAACATTTTATTTCCATTTGTAGTATTTTTTTGCCAATTTGATGACAATTTATTTTTTCATTTGCATTGCTTTATGTTTTAAATCTGTATGCAAATATTTCATAATTAGACAATACTTAATTTCTTTAAAGAAAAAATCTAGATTTGTCTAAATTTATTTCATTCCATTATTTAGCACTTATTATTAATTGTGTTAATCTAGCCACATGTAACTAGAATTTGCAGTGCATCCATGCACAAACACATACTCTCTAACATATTAATATACATATAGTTTTCTATCTGCGTAATCCTTGAGCCTCTTTAGGTGCAAGTGCTAGTATATATACCTCTATATATATAGAATTGTCTCCCCTTGTATCTTTGTTTCTTTTTCCTAATCTCTCCAAAGATCAATTAAACTATAAATTTTTTTATACATTAATTTAATTTGTTCTATATAAAAATATAGTAATTATTAATTATAATAATTTCATATTTATATTTAATTTTTTTATTATAGAATATAATATATAATAATAATATAACCTATATATAATATTATATATACTAATAAATATAATTATATTATATATCATGTAATCTATTATATAAATATATATAATATATTAATTATATTGTATATTATATAAAAATATAATAATTATTAATTATTAATTATAATAATTTTATATATGCATTTAATAGTTTTATTAAAGAATATAATATATAACAATAATAAGTAATATAAGTACATATTATTTATAATTTATATTTTTTATTATAATTCTAATAGTATTATTATTAATTATTATAATCCTAAAATCATTATAATTAAGATTAGGATTATAATTAAGAATAAGGTAAAAATTATGGTTAGAACTATTAAAAAATTTAAATAAATAAATAAAAAAATTTACTAATAAAAATCACTAAAATATGATTATTCATCTAATATCTATATTCCAAACCTATTCCCAATATTAATTCAAAGATTATTTTTTTGTAATGTCACTCTACAATTCTTTATTGTTAGGGTTAGGGTTACGACCATAGTTATGGATAATGTTACAACCATTGTCAGACTTAGAGATAGGTCTAGGATTAGGATAATGATTTATAATTTATTGTCAGGGTTAGGATTAGGGTTAGGATGTGAGTTAGGGTTAAGGTTAGGTCATGCAAAAAATAATTAACAACACTAAAACACTATAATTAACAAAACTTACATTTATTTTTATTCACATTAATAAAACTTACATTTTTTTTTTTCAAATCTAAAAAACAATAACTACAATAACTAGCCACTGTGTGGTACTTGTTAGTTCCTGCCAAGGAACTATAGGCACGGCGTTTTGTTAACTAGTTATTAATAACTTTGTTTTTAACAAATGAGAATTCAACTTCTTTTCTTATTTGACAAAGTATTGTATATTGTTAAAGTAAACTTGCAAAATATATAACAAAACATTTATCCAAAATTAATTTTCTGCAATATAATTGGCATAAAAGTTTTGAGCGATAAGGGCAGATTTTCAGGAGCATAAACTTTTTATCGCAGGTTTTTAAGGTTTTTCTGCCACAAAGGCTATAATAAAAAAATATATATTTAGCTAATTTTTAATAAAAAAAATTAATTCTTCAAAATTAGTTACTTGTTATATTTTCTATTCTATTCATTTATTTATTTACTTGTTTGCATTAAAATAGGGAAAATTTTGAAATTATTCATTTCTCATTATTAATAAAAATTTGCATAACATCACTCCACTCAAATGCTCTCATTATTTCATACATAGATTTTTTTAAAACATGTATACTAATATTACTTTCCTTTTGTAATACTACAATTTAAATTTAGATATCTTTTTTTATGAAGAAATATATTTTCTATAAAACCAAAGTATATTGGACATATATTTAAAGCTACAATCAATATAAAAATCAATAAATAAATTTCTATTTTAATTTATCAAAAATATATCCAAGTCAATTACTTTATATTTAGTAGAAAAAATATTTTACTTTTTAAATAAAAATACATCAAAATTTTAAAATATATTAATGTCTACAAATGAAATTATTAAAAAATAGCAAATAAATATATAATATTGAATATAAATGAAAATAATGAATGATGGCTTTTTCAAAAATGAAATTAAAAATCACATGCAAAAGATTAATATTTTGAGATTGACATAAAATAATATGTTGTTATTTAAATTTTTAAAATTATTTTAAAATGCTCTCAATGTTTCTTACATAGGTTTTTCTAAAATAGAACTATACTAATATTAATAAATTCTCCGTATTAATAAATTCAACTATGCTAATTTTTTGAATTTTTTTTTTTGTTAAATAAATATATCTATATATTCAAACTATATTTTTTAAGATTAATTTTTTGTAATTACACGTTATAAGTGAAAGCATCACTGCTTTTTCATTCAAAACAATGGGAAAACATCACCGCTTTTTCTCTACAAATTCAAGGATGTAAATTTATCAACGCTAGGCTTTTGTACCAATAGGGGACCCCTTCAGTCCAATCCATTATCTTGTTTTCCAAATTATCCTTCTCTCCACACACAGAAGAATGTTTATGTTGAAGCTTCTAGATGACCAAATGTGCTTCCTTTTCATGCTTACAATGCTCATATACCAGAGCAGTTCAGTTCTTTTTTCGGACGGGAATGCCAACAATGAAGCAACTCACTAACGGGTATGTACTATGAAACCCCCATCTTTGCAGGGGATGTTAAAATGGCAGCACCTACAGATCCCTCCTCACCATCTACTTCATATATTCATTTGGTCAAGCACTTAACTTTCATTTACTTTGGATTATAAAGATGTGTGAGCATATCAAACTTTTTCTGGGTTGATTTATTTTGTTCTGGGTTGTCATGGTGTTTGTGCAGGTTCAACACTTGATTGAAAAATGTTTGTTATTTAACATGGATTAACAGGAATGTGCTGAGGCACTTTCTAGGCACGCCAATATTCAACCTGCCATAACTATTACAAGCACAATGTAAATAGTTAGCTTGATGACCCAAATGATAAATATGATGACAATTGTTTTATTTTTTTCCATACACACTTTCACTTTAACATTGATATCCATTTATAAATTTATGAATTTTTGCAAAAAAAATAATTGAATTGAATTGATCAAAGATAACTTTCACAGAACTAAACTAAAGGAATTCCATGATTCTTGATCCAAATACTTAGGGTCTACAAAAATATCCCTAATGTTTATCTTCCCAATACAAGAAAAAGTTAAAGCAACTACCTAGGCTATTTCAAATCAAATGATTTTTTGAATATTGTTCTTATGATATGACAACCTTACATTTCAGGAAAACTTTATCCCTATGATCTCATTAAAAGTTAATAAACTTCACTAGTAAATCAAGAATCCACTAATCTTTTTCTATTTTGTAAAAATATCCCTTTCGCCAATTTGACTAGTAAGATCTACTATAAAGTATGTATTTATTTTGCAAATAATTAATCTATGTTTGTTTAATTGAATTGATTAATCTATTGTATTTGCTTATGATGTGACCTCAAAAATCAGTCTTTCAAAGAGTAACTTGATTAGGGTTCTCATGTATTTATTTTGCAAATAATTAATCTTTGTTGGTTTAATTGAACTGAAACTAATTAGTCTATTCTATTTGCTTATGATGTGACCTCAAAAATCAGTCTTTCAAAGAGTAACTTGATTAGGGTTCTCATTTTGTTTTTTGCAGTGTGGAATGAACTAGAAAAGGAGAACAAAGAGTTCTTCTCCAAGTATATGGAAAAAAGAAAAGTAATTAAGTCAAGATAGCTACCAACGTATTGTTCAAAAATAATTAATGTTATTTTTTTTCTATTTTAAACATGGTGATGACATATATTTTTGGTGCGTTAATATGTATTCTCTTTAAAAAAGTAAATAAAATTCAAAAAAATGATAAAAGTTGTAAATAAATTTTAATTAATATTATAAATAGGTTATTTTATCCCTCTTACATTATTTTATTTACTTAAGAGTTATTTTACTTTTTACTTTAGAACTATTTAATGATTATTTTATTTTCCTTTGATAAATTAAAATATATTTCTTGAAATCTATTTTTGTAATATAAAATCAATTAATACTAATTTCTTTTGAAATTTGATAAATTGAACTAAACTAATTTTCTTTAAAACAATACAATATGAAAATAATTGATTTCTAGATAATTTTAATATAATTACCTTTAAAATAATTTGATTATTTTATGAATTAAACTATATTATTTTTGCTAATACTCAATTAAATGCTAAATTAGTTTGATCTATTTTATTTACAAAGTAAATTTACTAAATCTATCTACTTTGTCAATAAATGCTAAATTCCTTTATAAAATAAAATTTTAACTAATATATTTTTGCATTGAGATAAATAATATCTATGCCTAAATAAATCTCTCAATCTTAAATTTTCTATATAACTAGAAACAAGTACTTTGCATTTTAAATTTTAGGTTAGGTTCATGCATGCAAGTTTGTATTTGTTTCTAAATGTATCTTTTTCATCTTCTGGAAATGTTGAGATTCTTTGTTGTTTTACTTAGAGACTTGATTTTTGCCTTGACTTTGTTGTCTTAGCTTCGGTTAAAACATTGAAAGTCAACATTAAAATTTTATCTCAAAATTCAACACTTTTACTATAATTCTTGTTAAACTGTTATTTTAGAATCGTAATGTTTTGGTTGAATTCATGCATTTTTGCTCTAAAGGTTTGGGTATATCAAACTTACTATTTTTTCAAACATAATGCTTTTGTAATGTCTTGGTTAAATTCGAGTATTTTTTGTCTCAAATTTAGTGTAATTTTGAAATTAACCCATTTTTGATTGCTTTGTCTGCATTCAAATGTTTTGTGTGCTCAATTTTTGTGTTTTACTTTATATATAAAAAATATATATTAATCCGTTTGTAATAGTTGGTGTTAAAATTCAACTATGCTCGACTCTCAAACTCAATGTTGCTTCATTTTTTAATTTATTTTTGTGGTTCTGGTTATGTCAACTACATTTTTCTCTCAAATTTATTGTTATTTCATTTTTTTAAAACAATTTGATTGAATTTTCTTTTGATATGTACTATTTTTTACCAAAATTTAGATCATTGATTTCAAAATGCACTTTTTTTCAAATTTAACCTTAACTTAAGCATTTGATAATAATTTTGGTTAAATTCAATTGTTTTTTTTGTCCTCATTTTTAATTTTTTTGCATATCTACCCCTCTTTTGGGTTAACCTTTGGCTTAGTTTTAAGATCAACTTCGCTTCTTTTTTAAATGCTCTTTTCTCAAAAAATCATTTTCAACTAGAAAACTACCCATCTAAATGCTACAACAAAAATAACAAAAAATGAAATGTAAAGAGAATTTAAGAAAAAAACTATTTTTATCATGTATGTTGAATGGTTAAGGAAATCTTTGAACTCATAAATATTTACATAATGTTGGCAACATATAAATTACGCTTTCTTCATGGCCTAAAAACACAACCACATCTCAGAATCTTAAAGTGAGCAAAATTATTTTGTTATAAGGGTCCTTTTCTAATGGAAGACTAAGTTGACTCTATCAATGATAAAATTCTTAAATTTAGGTGAAAATTGCTTTATCTTGACCAATTGTTTCTAAAACACAACAAACTCAACAAATACAAACAAAACTATTCTAAAACTTTCTGGCAGGAACTTCGTTGCTTTGCAGCTCTTGTTTGATTTTGCAAGATTTTTTAAACAATCAATGATTCAATACTACTTAAAAAGTTATAATTATATTTTTTCCAATAGTTTATTTTAAAAAATAAATAAAAACTGTGAATACAAAATATATAATTATATGATAATTTTGTAATATTGTAAAAAGAGGGATTTTGGTTTTGAGATTTTCGGCGCTGATGCGAATTTTCGTGCTCCTCGAAAGCTGGGTAAAGGCGGCGTCTCAGGTGTGTTCTTTCCTGCGTAGTGTAGGTCTTTTATGAGCATTTATGATGAATACCTCTTCATCCTCTTCTCTCTGCCGTTCGGTAGAGGCCGTACCCCCTAATTCCCCCTCGGCGGTTCCTCTACCATTTATGGCTTCTAACAACTCTTCCCCAAACATTCCTGATTCTTCCCCTCTGCATTCGAGACCCAAGACATTCTCTGAGGCGGTGGCGAAAGCTGGTGTCTCCATCAACGCGGGTGCGAGGTTTACCCTATCGAGCCCTAATGAAACCTCCGAAACCGGTAAGAATTGTGGGGTTGCTCCCACATCTCTCTCTGTTTCTCCTAATCCCGAAATGCTAACTGAAATTAGTAAGGAGAAAAATAGACTTAAAAATTCTGCTATTTTCTTTTCTGCTGTTGATGTGGATAAATGTCCGCCAAGAAAGTTCATGGATGATTGGTTTCGCAATTTTTGGAACCTGAAGCTTGGCTTCCACATATCCTTCTGTAGACAGATTCAAAAAGGGTTGTTTGTTATTTTTTTTACTACTCATGAAGCCCAGATGGAAATTCTCAAAAAACAATACTGGACTGTTGGATCTACTTCCTTCCGCGCCATTGCGTGGTCGCCTGAAGCCATTCATGAGGAAGTCATCGCACTCTCAGCCCCTCGATGGATTGTGATCAAACAAATCCCACCGTTCTTATAGCGTTTTCTCCCGCAGTTGCTTGAACCTCTCGGTAAGGTCATCCATATGGATGACACTGTTAGACTTGTCCCTCACATGGACGCTAGGGTTCTCATATCTCTAAATCCCGGTTATGAAATCCCCCCTGAAATCAATATTTGTATTACGGATGACAAATTTGTGTGCCCCATTGATATTCTTGGGGGTCTGAATGCTTGCTTCTTGTGCAGAAGGGAAGGGCATCTAAGGAAAGACTGCCCTATCATTAGGAAAAAACCCCTGCCTGCCAAAACCTCGCCTCCCCGCAATTCATCGTCCGCAGGTAACCCTAACCCAGACTCTTCATTGGAGAAAGGCCCTCCTCCTGAGGTGCCCGCGAAACCCGCCCCCCCTCTGGCTTCTTTCATCCCATCCTCCTCTTATGCTCCCCCCCCGTCCGCTCCCTCGGGTGATTCCTTCCCCCCCGTGGCTGGTGTTCCGAACGTCGGATTCACTACGGTTGCTAAAACGTCCAACAAGCGAAGGCGTAGGGCCAATAAGCAGAGCATTACTGAATCAGAGGAATCTCGGCCCCTTTGTTCTCAGTTTACCCCTGTCACCGTCAATTCTATGGAGTTCGCATCCAAAGAACCTCTAACCAGCTCCACCCCCTCAAGCTCGACAATGATGGACTATTTTTTCAGGTGTCCTGACCTGCCCCCTTCCCTAAGCTTCCCTCCTAAAGTTTTCCGTGAACTTGGGGATGATTGTTTGCTTGAAATCATCTCGGCCAGCAATGTTTCTGAGGGTTCAACCTCTCTCCTTCAGAAACATTCCGTGGAGTTGGATTATATTTCCCATGACGATTCTGAGAATGATGATGAGTTAAGAAATGCTTTTCCCACTGCTAAGCGGAGGGGGAGACGCCTAGGCTCCAAAAATAAGAACCCCTCCAAGAAAAAAATGGGTGACTCTCAGGGCACTGTGTTGGCTCCCGTGGTAGGCACCTCTGACTTCTGTGAACCCCCCTTAAACATTTCCCAATGAACTGCATTTCGCGGAATATCCAGGGGCTTGAATCCCCTGACAGAAGGTGGATCATTAAGCGTTTCCTTGACACCTGTAAAGCCATGGACTTCCTTATGTTGCAGGAAATTAAGGCCACCGGGTACACTCTGGATGTCAACCTCAATTTTCTATGGAAAGACGCTAATAAATTTTACACCAACCACCCTAGAGGCAGGGGTGGAGTTGCCCTTCTGATCAACAGGAAATGGGCCAAGTTTATCACCTGTAATGGGTCCTCCCCCTGTAACAGGGCGGTTTGGGTTACTTTCAATTTCAATAATCTTATATTTGGCATATGCTCTGTTTATGCCCCGAATGATTTCAAGGAGAGAGCATGTCTTTGGGACTGGTTGGCTGCTCTCCCTAATATCCCTTGGCTTGTGGGGGGAGACTTCAACATGATTGAGTCTCAGGAAGATAAACTTGGTGGTCTTCCATTTTTTTGGAAAGAATTTGAAAAAATGCACTGGTGTAAGATGATAAGTTCCAAACTTTTGTTTGATCCTTTAGCTGGCACTAAAGACTCTTACCTGGGATTATGGCATACCTGGTGTAATTTCCAGTAGGGCCCCTATAGGATTTACTCTAGGCTTGACCGTTTCTATGCCAACAAGAACTTCTTCTCCTTTCTCCCTGATAACCTCGGCCGCCCGGTCCTTGTTACCCCCACCTCTCTCTCCGACCACCACCCTATCTCTTCTTGTGTTAGGATCAACAACTCCCCTAATCCTTGCGAAAGATCCAATCCCAAATTTTTCCTCAACACTAAACTGCTCAGAGATGATGACACTCTTTGCGCCATCCGTATCATTAATATCTTAAACAGAAAAAGTTTCCCTACCATGTCTCATTTGGACAGATGGAACTTGAATATTCATGCCTGGTAGAATCTTTTGAAGACCATAGGGCAAAAAAGGTCCAAAGACTTTAGGTTTGTGGAAAAGAAGCTTTCCTCCGAGCTTAAGGATGTTGAAGCCAATATCCAAGCCAATCCTGCTAATTGTGAGTTCATCTCTCAAGTTGTGAAGGCTAAAGACGCCCTTAGACAACACCAACAGGTCAAGGTCAAGGGCGCCATGGTCAGATCCTGTGCGCACTGGCTTCATTGTGGGGACAGAGGCTCCAAATTCTTCTTCAACCTTATCAAACAAAAGCAGTCTAATGAGAATATTGAAAGAATTGTTGTTGACAACCATGAAATTAACGACCTGGAAAACATCAAAAAGGCCTTTGCCAATTTTTATCATAATCTCTTCACCTCTGAGGATTCGGAGGATGCTGCCCTCTTGAGAGCCCAAGTCTGTTCCCTCATTCCCAACAAGATTTCCACTGTTGAAGCTAATCAGTTGTCTAAAGAGCTCTCTCTTGAAGAAATTGAAAAAGCCTTTAAAGAGCTTAATAATGACAAGGCCCCTGGCCCTGACGGTCTTCCTGTTGAGTTCTACAAGGCTAATATCGATTGGATCTGCAATGACTTGCTGGATATCTATTCTGAGGCCATTGCTTGTGGCTCCCTGGGCACCTCCATTAACAGGGGAATTATCAAATTTCTCCCCAAGGATGGGGACAAAGCGCTCATCAAAAACTGGAGACCTATTCTCTCCTTAATGTTTCCTATAAAATCTTTGCCAAAATTCTGGCTCTTAGAATTAAAAATATCCTTCCCAAGTTTGTGTGCCCTACCCAAATGGGATTCATTAAAGGGAGATATATTTTGGAAAACTTGATCACCGGCTGGGAAACCATGAATTGGGCTCACGTTTCTCAGCAAGATTCTGTCATGTTCCTTCTGGACTTCGAGAAAGCCTACGATAGAGTGGAGTGGAATTTCATCTCCATGATGCTCGAGGCGTTTGGTTTCCCCAGTGCCTTCTGCAATTCTGTTAAAATCTTACTCAAAGATGCCTTCGCGCAGGTCGACGTGAATGGCTCCTTATCTGACTCCTTTCCTCTTGGAAGATCCATCAGACAGGGCTGCCCCTTGGCCCCTGCCCTTTTTGTGATTGCTTCTGAAGCTCTGTATTACATCTTAAGAGACAACTCTATCTCCCCGGCTGTTAAAGGCATATCCCTTCCTAATAACAACGAGCTTATTAACTGCCAATTCGCTGATGACACCGTGATCTTCCTTGAAGCTACAACTGACAACTTTGAAACCTTGCTTCACAAGCTCAACCTCTTCTGCAAGATCTCGGGCGCTCGCCTCTCCCACCTCAAATCTGTCTGCCTTGGTTGGTATGAGCAGCCGCCTAACTGGTTCAAGAACTATCACTTTCAGTGGGGTGGCCCGAACAAGATTGTGAGATATCTTGGCATTCCCTTCTCCATCGACCCCTCCCTCAAAGATATGTGGTCTTGGGTCAAAGACAAGATTTTAAAGAAGCTCAATAAATGGCATAACAGGGCCCTGTCGCTGGCCGGCAGAGTGCAGGTTTGCCAAAAAATTCTGTTGTCGTATAATATTTATTACTCTTCAGCTTGGATGTTCAGTAACTATCAAATTTATGAAATTCAAAAAGAGATTAGGAAGTTTCTTTGGTCTGATGGCAAAGGCAAAAACAAAATGCATGCGGTTAAGTGGGAGTGGTGTCATACTAACAAACTTCTTGGGGGGCTTGGCCTTAGGGATCTTAAGCTCTAGGGGATTGCCCTGGCCGCCAAGTGGATCTTTCACTCTCTTGATGGAGATGATCCCTGGAAGGTCCTGGTTAGAAATAATATTGAAAGAGGTTTCCCCAAGAAGGCTAAGTCTTGGAAGAATCTTCCCTTTAATGATCTTGTCCTTGGTGACTTTCCTGTGAATGTGCAAGGATCTGCTGTCTTTAGATCCATTTGGAAAGCTTGGAATTATGTGAAACGCTTTATCACTAACAGGACCTTCCACGATGATACCCATCTTTACGGTGAAAGGTCCATTTGGTGGAACCTTAGCTCCTCTGGCAAGCCCCTCGCCCTCTCCCAGGGCTGCTCTGCTAGGCAATGGAATAGTAAAGGCATCTCTCAGTTGGCTGACTTGTTTGAGCATGACAGGTTAATTGGCTGGGAGGCTCTCAGTAACAAGTTTGACCTTCCCGGTTCCCAGAAGAAAACCTATACCTTGATCTGCAAGGCCACCATGAATCTCCCGACCTCTTGTCAAATTGATTCTCACAGATTTTTAAGCATTAAATGGCCGGATGGGACCGTTCTTAACAAAATCAAAGCCAAAAATATCTACAATACTATCGAGCACTCTGAGGCCGTTATAGATCATATAAACAATGTTTGGTACTCTACCCTTGACATTCATGCTTGGAAAAGTTCTTTTGCTAATCTCTGAAAAGGGCCTACTGAACCTAAGATAAAATGTTTTAATTGGCTTGTTATTCTGGATAGGCTCCCTATCAGGAAAGATTCCTCGGTTACTGATCATTGTCCTATGTGCAGGTTACCCGAAACTGGTAGACACATTCTTTTTTATTGTATATTTGCTAAGGAGATATGGCATATGTTCGGCATCATGTATCCTTCATTTTTTAACATCATTGAGATTATTACCGGCCATATTATTGGGCTGAAACAAGACTCTTAACTTATTTTGGAAAATCCTCTCCTCTATTATTTTGTGGCAAATCTGGAAGTGTAGAAACGAAGAGAGATATCAGAACAATCCCATAATTCTTACTGAGTCTTTTCGGAAACTCATTTATCTTAAAATTTTCTTGCAGGTCCGCACTACAATGCTGATTGAAAAGGAGAAGCTTAAAAGGTTCCTTAAGAATGGATTTGCCACATTCTTCATATATGAGATGCAAGGAGGATACGCTTCGAGGCAGACTATGGACAATCTGCAGCTATTTGAGAAAACGTGCAAAACGCTGACCCAAGAGGTGAAGAACAACGGGAAAGTCAACAAGGAGCAGATCCTCATGCTGGCTCAGATTCAGGATGCAAAGCGCATAGTCTGGATGGAAGGTGCCATGGGGTGGACGGCCTGGGTTGATAACATAGAAGACATTTTAAGCTAGTGGCTGCCCTGTTTTGGCTCGCCTCTTTCTTCTGTATATGTGGTGTATATATTTTTATATGCTCTAGTTCTCTTTGTGCTCTTGATGTGAGGCTTAGCCTCTCTTGAGCCGTACTCTTCGTTCCCCGGTGTTTCCTTGGAACTTATCTTTTTGATCTCTCTATTTATAATATAAAAAAAATATTGTAAAAAATGATTGCATAATTTTAAATCCCTTCTTTTCAAATTATAAAATTTATATTTCTATTTTAATATAAATTTTAATTTAGCTAATTAAAGTATTGTATTAGATCACTTAAATCTTTACAATTAAGATATTTTATAATGATTTAGATTTTTATTAAATTTTAAACTAAAAAACCTTAAAAATAAAAAATATAAAAAAAATATTAATTATTTAATGCAATCACATGCAACTAGAATTTACATGCACAAAAACTTCTCTACTACAATTTGCATGCATAAACACATATTCTCTTAACATATTAACATATATAATTTTCTATGGACCTCATCCTTGAACCTCCTTTACATGCAAGTTTACAATTAATTAAATACCTAGATATTTATTAATTTAGGGGTATTTTAATCCTCCACCCCTATAAACTGACTTTGGAAAAGAATCACTTTCACCATAGGGGCTTATGTACGTTGAAGAAAAGTTTTGTACAAAGAAGTACCCACGTCAAAGGATTGTTAGGGTTAGACCTTCATATAAGTACGCACATTTCACATTTGAGAAAGAAAGCTTTTGAGATCGAGCAAGTCCAATTTAAACCAAGCCTGCAAGTCTGCACAGGTTTGTACTGGTTCAATGAAAAATCTGTTTTGTGTGTAATTCCCATATTATTTTGGCTTGATGGTATGAACACGTGCTGCTGTTGCTGTTTGCGTTACAGAGGCCTTCGAATCGCAGGAAGGAAAGGGCGGAAGATAGAGCAGTGGTCGTCCGTCGCTCGAGTATGTTAATATTTGATTTTTGATTTTCTGTTTCCTTTTTCCTTGTCAGAATGATATCAGAACCATAACCTGTGTGAATCAACTAACATCTCTGTTCTTTCTGGGTAAGCACATGTAATAAATTGATTTTTTTTTTTTTTTTCTCATACAATCAACACTAAACCACTCCTTTCAAACAATACAAGGTAAAACCTAGCAGGGTATCCCATATTGGGATCGATTCGTACTTTAATACAGATTTATTTTCCCTTGGAGATTGCAAATAAACAAAGGGTTTCTACGAGAAAAACAGGTCTAAAATTGTACTCAAAACTAATGGTTTGCCGTAGTCGAAAGTGATGGCGGGGTTTACAGATATAATTGTTCAGGTATGATTACGGTTACAGTTGCATCTTACATTCGTCTCCCATTCAACCCTACACTTTTCGCTGGTACCTCATCCTAAATTAAAGATAAAAATTTGAAATCAGTACATCTTTATTAAAGTAATTTTAATAATTGCCCAATATAGGAATACTTCCATTTTGTGATTGTGCCTACAAAACTAATCAATCACAAGACAATTATTATTAACTAAAGTCAACCGGTGACCATATTCACGACGAGCCAAGCCAAATTACAATAATGCTTGCTTGACAAAATATTAATATAATATTTTCAGTTTTAGCAATTCATTGTCTTTGTTAAGGAAAAAAGTCTGTCTAGGAGAGGAGATATTACATACCAGCCCCTATCGAATTATCATCCCTGCTTAGCAAAACTGATCAATGTAATCAATTTTTTTGAAGGCTTTCATCCTCTCAAGTCGCCCTATGTGCAAAGTATTGGTCCCACTGCACCTTCACTTGCTGAATGTTTCAGTTGCAAAAGTAACCTTCGCAAATTGTAGTAGATGTCTACAAAAATTCACGAGATATTGCGATACATCAGATCTTGGACCGAGACTGATGTTTTCTTCAAAAAATTGCAATATTGTCCAAAAAAATTATTGACTGACATTTGAATGTGAATTTCTCAATTATTTTCAAATGTTTTGGCTGACATTTTCCTGATATTTTTCGGGTTTTTCCAATTTTTTTGATTTTATCTGAGATTTTTGCTGCTAAAAATTCATTGCTTAGCGCTACATCGGCAATTTCAACATCACATGTCGTTGACCATGGTGCAGGTGGCTGTAGTGAAGGATTGTGTGGTGTGGCAATGCTGGTGCAGATGCTTTGAAGCTAACTTGCTTGTTGGTGGGGGTGGGGCACTGCATTGTCATGCTTTGCCCTTGCCCTGCTTCTAGCTATGCATTTCCATAAAACACAAGTTGCCTTGCATCAATATGATTCACCCTGTGTCAGTTTTGAATTTGCTCATCTGAGTTTGTGAAATCCAAGCCAAATAAATGCATGCCAAGTAGCCACACTTTTCTTCCCTTATATAAATATCTTTGTTAAAAGACATGCAATGCTAGTTTGCCGGTTGTTTGATTTTTTTTCCTATCATGCAAGATTGAAATGCTTCATGGTTTCTTCTATGCTTGTCATCATATTTCACCTATGCTCCATGAAGTTTCGGGGACGGGGATGACGGGATGTGTTTCCGGTGTGGGGGTACTTTTGGGCCATTTTTTAGGGGACAGCGTGGGACGGTTGTTAAAAAAATAGGGAAATTTTTAAAAATATAGAGAAATTTCAAATGTTCATAGCATAACATTGATAAAGCATTCATCATAGACATTGTAGAAGCTTAATACATAGCATTAGACTTGAATTGAGATTTCACATGAGAATCAACAAACAAATTAACAAAATTCAAATGCTTTCATTATCAATGTGCATACATATTATATAAGAATCTTAGAATTATAACAAAAATGCCCAAAGGCTCCAAGTTTCAACCATGAAATGACATTAACATAGAACTAAGAAAATATATGGCTGTTCCTAATCAGTAGATGGTAAGTCTAAATCAAAATCGGAGCTCGAGTCTGAGTCACTTTCAGTAGAAGGGGCTGCCTCAGCCAATATAACCCCAACCAATCCCTCCTGTGCATCCTCCTCGTCAATCTGCATAACATCTTTGAGATTAACATCCCAATGTAAGGTTGGAGTTTGACGATACTCAGTAGTCTGGCGATCCTGTAGCCGCAAAGCATTGTGTACAACCACTAATTCTCCGATCGTCTAGAGGTATGGTTGTTCCTCTTGATTGATTGGATGAAGCTATATGTGGACTAATTCCTCTTTGCAGCAGAGGAATTGACAACTTGTGAAAGAAGACGAATGGCATGTACCCTCAACTCTGGTGCACCCTTGGCATGCCAAATCCACCATCCAATAGGGTCGGTTTGAGCTAATGTAGCTCTATTTGTCCTCGCCTTTGTGTTGCTGAAGGTTGGACCATGAAGATTGGAAAATGCAAGTTGCTGTGTGCGAAGTAGAGTAGATTCCTCTAGAGAATACATTTTTGTAAGGGCCCTCATGAAGCCTTCTTTCACCTCTTCATCATGAGATGGAGGCACTCTCCCAGGCCTTGGTGCATACCATTTGGGATTGAGAGTATAGGCTGCCATATGAAGTGGGGTGTTCATAATGTCCCACCTCTACGTCATAATGGGCCTAAGATGCTCCTTATAAAATACCAAACTAGGGTCCCTGCTATGAATTACTTGCTTGATCTGTCCAAGCATGTTATCAAAGGTCTCATAAATCTCTCCAAGGTTAGGAGAGTCAGTATCAGCATATCTAATCACTCGCACAATAGGCTCGATGAAGGAGCAAACATATTTGCAAGTGCAAACAAGTTACAAAAATTAAAATCATCAAAAAGAATGGACATGTTTCACAAGTTAGAAACTTAGAAACATATATTAAATTATTAAATTAACATTTTAAAAATTAAATAATAAAATCAGCAATGCCAATTTTCTTATCTCATTGTGGATCACCAGTCATCATCAAATATTTTTTGTTTCACACTTCTTCCCTCTAGTGTGCTTGCCTCATGCCATCTACCCCACTCTGCATTGACCACCATTAATTGTAGAGCCTCTTGGACCTCAAGCATCCTCTCTAATAAAATGAAGTAGTTGGCATATCTAGTTTCCATGGGCTTGAGGAATTCCTTCCTCAAAATGTCCTAAATAAAGCAAGTGAAGTGTGATGGTTGCAAATGAACATCTGCACATCTCTAGCCTCTGACACCATTGCCTTCACCCAATCTATCTTCCCAATGCCCTTCAAGCTATTGTTCAATGAATGCACACAACATGGGGTCCAAAAAATGTGCTTATAAGCACCCTTCACCATCAATTCAGCTAATTTACACATGGGCTGAATCGGTCACTACTTGCACAACATTAGAGGCTCCAACCTCCTCTATGGCATCTCTCAAAATCTGAAATTGGAAGGCTGCATCCTTCCTTTTGCCCGAACAATCTATAACTCTCTTAGAAAATAAGAGCCTACTAAACTAGTGACAATAATATTGATGAGTGGCCGATGTTTGATATTGGTCCACCCATCCATGATTATGGAGCATCCATCCCTTATCCATGTTAGTCTCATATCTTCCATCAAAACACTCACCTTGGAGTACTCTCTATCAAGAAGGGTGGTGCATAGCTTAGTTTCTCTAGGTGGAACAAGTGAGGGACCAACAGCTTGAACATCTTTGAACATTTGTTTAAAATATGGTTAACATGAGACATGAAATGTTATGGCATGAGCATTAAAAAGTTTAACAATAGAGGATTCAGCCACATCTCGTGATTGTATGTTAAACAAATCTGCAACATCAACACTTCTCTTCTTTGCCCTAGTAGTAGAAATCTCTCCCGCATGAGAAGCAACATCCACTGATCCTGTAGGCATTGACACACTAGGCTGCAAACTCTCCATTGGAATACCTTTACTTAATGCCCCCCCCTCCATATGCAATTTAGTTGCCTCAATTTTCTTAGATTGAGTTATTGCTTTACAACCTTTCACCCCTTGATCACCTATCCACAAAAGATGGCAATAAACTCTCGTATAGCTGCTCCTATATTGTTTGTGGCACAAATGGCACTCCCATACTCTACTACCCCCTGAATTTTTTTTCTTATCTTTATCAACTCTTGATGCAAATTGTAATAGAGGTTTTTTAGGGTTAAATGTGCCTTTTGCATAGGTTTTGAGGAGTTGGGAAGGACAATCAAATGGGTTTGAACTTGCTGACCCTGCTACACTCCCATTCTTTGAAGACCCCCCAATGGCTCCCATATTTCTAGGTCTATTTCTTTCTTGTATTTGAACTTCAACATCCTCACTATCATTACTCTCACTACTACTCATGATTTTTTTTGATAAAAATTTCTGATTTCGGAGAGAGCTGCAAGTTCAAATAAAAAAAAAAACTCACAATGCCCTCCCTATGTGTTGAAAAACTTGAAAAATTGCAAAACAAATTGCAAATACAAATGTAAGATGAATAACTTACCTCTAGTGTAGTGGAATTGATGCCCTAGTCTCCTCTTTGAATTGCTAGTCTCTCCTTGACCACCTGCTGCTCTTCTCTTGCTGCACTTCTCTTTGTTTGCAAATGTTAAAATGAATGAGTTTTTTTTTTCTCTTTTGGTGTTTTGATGGATAAATTAGGTTTAGGTAATGTTTAAAGGGGTGGGGTGGTCCTTGTGGGCTCGCCCACCCCTTTTCTTTTCATTTAAAAAAGCGTTTTTTTTAATAAAATGCCGTCCAACTATGCGTTGGGCCATAGGGGATGGCTAGCCGTCCCCTACATACCCTGCATGTTTCCTGGCTGTACCGGGGACGTTTCCTAAAATTGGCAGAGAAAGGGTATGGGAGGGGATGTTTCCTAGTCGTCCCTGAGTCCTCGAAACGTTTCGGGTACGTGGACAAGGGTACAAGCCAGGGAATGCATCCTCGTGGAGCATAGTATTTCGCTAAATAAATGAGAATCAAACCTTTTATAAAGGTGGAGTGAATATTCTCATTTCCATAATATTTTATTATCAAAATAAAATATAAAATATAGAGAGATTTTCCATGTTCAGAAATAGGGTAAACTACTATAGTGAATGCTTGAACAAATTGTGAAAAAAATCTAATTAAGCGATTAAGGTAGCATGTGATCAACCATTAATTTAACATGGAGAAGCATGTAGGAACACATATCAACAAATTAAAATTAGGAAATGATCATCAATTATCAAATGACCATCAATCATTTACAATGTACTAATAAAACACAATTTTAATGCAAAAAGCATTGAACTTCTAATACTAGATACTCAAAGAGTACTTAATACCATGCAATGACTATTATAACTTGCAAACCAAGTTTTCTTTTCCTTTCACCAAAAATCATCAAGCTATTGCATATAAATTTCCTCTTCAAGAGAACAAGGAGATTTGTTGGCCAAGTAATAGGCAATACTCATAGCCTTAGCCCAAAAACACCAATCCAACTATGCACTACTCAACATGCTTCTAGCTTTGTTCATTAATGTCTGGTTCATCCATTCTACTACTCCATTTGGCTGTGGTGTATAAAGGGTAGTTTTTTATTGGACAATACCTACATGTCTACAAGAATCATCAAATTTCCTTGAGCACTACTCATATCCATTATCAGATCTCAATACCTTTATCTTTCTGTTTGACTTTTTCTCAACCAAAGCTTTAAAATCCTTGAAGTTAGAGAAACTTCAGGTATATGTCTTAGAGAATAAATCTAGGCAAACCTTGAGTTATCATCTATAAATGTGACATAATAACAAGATATTCCAATAGAGCAAACATCCATGGACCATAAACATTCAAATGATTAACTTCTAAAAATCTCTTAGCTCTAGTGTTTCTAGAAGGAAAATTAAATCAATTTTTTTTTGTCAAACACAAAGTTCTCACAAAAATCTAACTCAATAGAATAACAAAAAAAAACTATCAATCATATTTTTATTAATCATGGTCCAAAGACCCTTTTCATAAATGTGGTTCAATCTCTAGTGCCATAACATACATGAATTATTAGAATTGTTAGTTACATTGGCAGAGTTACAATAAGTAGCACTTTCAAGCTTAAACAGAGTCCCACGCTGAAGTCCCTTTGCCAACACCAAATTCCCTCTTTCCATCTTTCAACCATTCTTATCAAAAGTTGCATTCCAGAATCATTTATCTTACACATAAAGTAAATTTCTTGCAAGACCTAGAATATGTAATACAGCAGCGAGATTTTCCACTCTCCCATCATTGAAACATATTTTTATTTCTCTCCAGACCTAGAATATGTAATACATCAGCGAGATTTTCCACTCTCCCATCATTGAAACACGTTTTACCTTCCTTTTGCCAACAATCTGATGCAAATTATTGTCACCAAGGAACATCTCTATTGATCTCCTTCTAAGAGATCTTTCATTTTCAGTTTCCACAACTTATGCCCAGAGCCATTGAATTTCTCAATTTCTGAACAAGAAGTGTCAGCCATACTCCAACCACACATAGATCTGCAAAATCACTAAGTCAAAAGCTCTGGCTGTAGCTACAAAAAAACCCACAACACTACCAAGAAAGGCGCCCCTCTCTAATCAAAACTGAAGCTTTGATACCAATGTTGAGAATAAGGTAAACTAGTAAAGTGAAAGCTTAAACAAATAGTGAACAGATCTGGTCAACGGATTAAGGTAGCATGTGATTAACCATTGAATTAACATGGAGAAGCATGTACAAACATATATCAGCAAATTAAAGTCAGCAAACACTAATAACACAAGATGTATGTGGAGGAATCTTTTCAAGAAAGAACTCCACCACCAAAGAGACACTGAATTTGTTTTAATCAAGAATGGTTTATTACATCAATACAATCTACTTAACTCCTTAGTTTGACAGCATTTCGGCAGCATAACTATATTTGACAAGCAAAAGATCAAACCTCTATCCAATGCATTCAATTTATATAGAAGTGAGGAGATAAAACCACAAGTAGTTTTCCAAAACCATGGTTTATGGCAAAAAACCCACACCCTCATGTGTAATATAGAAGCGCTGAAGATAGATATCCACTCATAATGGCATCTTTGACCTCATTACTCTAGTGTGCACACGTTTTGAAACAAGCCATGGGTTTTCAAATTAACTCAAATTTTCTTATTTCCAGAATTTTACACTTAATTTAGAACTTTATAAAGAAGCACTAGTTAAAATTAGCTACTCTAAGTGCTTTTGAACACCAAAAAGAGAGAACCACATTATTATAACTTATTTCAAAGGAAATTCATTCCTTCAATTTGATCTAAAACAAAGGACTCACTATTTCAATTTGAGCACAAAATAGAAAGGAGAGAGAGAGAAGAGAGAGCAATCCTACACTTAATCATTTCATTTCCTCTTTCACATTTCACTTACAAACTTTATTTCGTAACATCATAGCATACACATTCACATATTCTTTCCAATACAAAAATTGCATTACATGTTCCAAACCTTCCCTACTTTCAAATACAAAATGAGACAAAGCTTTCAAATTCTCTTCTCCACATGAACATAGAATGTAAGAAATACTATATTTCTTTTTTTCTCCTCAAGATGAAACTCCAAGTAGCCAAAATTAATCAGTATCAGTGTTAGGTAATCTTTTACTTTTTCAAATTAATGATCACAATAAGATCAATCACACAACATCAACAATTAAGAATACAAGATTTACGTGGAAACCCTTTTGGGAGGAAACCATGGAGAAAAGGACTGTTTGGATCTACCGTCCAAATCCAGTCACAAATGAAATACTCTTACAAATTTTGTAGGCACCAACTCACTAGAGACACCAATCCCCACTGCTAAACACCAACTCAGCAACACCAATCTCTTCTCTTGAGAGGCACCAACCTCCAATTCTCTTCTAATGAGAGGAACCAACCTCCTATTAAACAAAATGTTTGCCTTTCATTCAAATCTCCTTAGACAAAAACTTCTTAAATATCCTTCATAGATCTGCTCAAATATGCCTCATAAATATGCTCAAATATGCTTCATAATTCTGCTCAAATATGCTTCATAAATCTGCTTGTATAGGAAAGATATTGCATTAAATTATTGCCTTCCAACTTCCATTCGAACTTCTATTTATATCTTACCAATGTGCCTCTTCACCCAAGAGGGGTGACTTTCTCCAAGAGAGGTTGGCCTGATTTAGAACTGATTTAATTTATTTTAAATCCCCAATAGGGGCGATACATGAAAGGTGTTTTCTCTTCTTCCAAAGTGGCGCTAAACAAGGCATGGGTTGGCCATATAAAAAGATAATAATTTGCTTTTAAACCAGTGCTGCCTCAATGGGGTCGGCCCCATAAAATCATAATAATTTAATTTAATTTAAGTGCTGCCTGATGGGGTTGGCCTCACAAAGTGATCATAAACTTGCCTTTTGATTATCATTAAATCATACTTTAAATACCTTGACATGGTGCGACCTTGATCTAAAAATTCCAATCTGCTTTTGGCAAATAATATAATTGCGATTAGTGGCCTTTGGCCTTTGGCAGTGATTTCTTGGACATTGAGTATGGTTTGACATCAATGACAATTAATCCAACAAAGGGAGGGTCATGGTAATGAGAAACACAACAAAAATGCACACACACATTGCAAAACCAATTTTGAGCTCATCAAATTCACAAAACAAACACCCACACAAAAATACAAGCATATCTATGACCACAACATAAATATGTCTACAATTTCATCCTACAATCATGCAAACAACAAATAAAACAAAATTGCATTCTTTTATTTCCTTTATAAACATGGTAAGCAAAAGTAAGGGTATAAAGGTGTAAAGATTCCAACTAGATTCCAATGAACAGTAAATTGAAAATTGCAAGCCTTATTTGAAACAATAACTAGGTAGGATTATGAGTTTCACAAACAAAGATCATCATATTTGAACAAACACGGTGATAGAGCAATCACTATATAGCAAATTAAATGTCTTTTCTGTCTGAAGTTTACAGCGAATCCAGATAATGCAATTATTTTAACAGATCACCAAATATTGACCTGGAAATTGTCCTGTCTGTATGAATTTGAATAGGTAATGGTGATTTGTACTGTCCTGGAATGTGTGATAGCAAAGGGACTGCTGCTAGAGGCGTGTCACCCTTCACAGTGGCACCATGACGGCGATGTAAATTCCTCCATAGCGATCACCTTAAGAGCTCGTGCCTGGGCGAGGTTATTTAGATCCAATTTTTGGCCCGCAAGTATGATCTTGTTATTGTGTGCGTTGCGAATGAAGTGTCCCGATCGTGATCTGGATGTAGTCGTTGATATGGAAAATTTCTCAACTCTCGACCTGTGTTCAAACCACCTATCGTGAGTCCCAAGGGATGAAGTCGTCACCTGAAATGTAAATCTGTCTTGGACGGCCAGAGCCGTGAGGCTCGACCGGAATGATTAATCGCTTACTCTAGCTGCTGGTTCCCTAGTTCTTCCGCGATGATATGGATGGTGCCGGCTTGAATTCTCGTCTCTAGTGACTTGTAAGGATATTGCGCTGATGAGAAGAATGATTAGGAATGGTTCTTAAGCATGAAATTCCCAGATACAACACTACGTGCGTACCTGGGCACCACTCGTGAGCAGCTACGCTCTCATAGAGAAATGGCGAAGTCGAGACTCAATTCCGTGATGATTAGATGAGAGGATCCATCCCGAATATATACAACTTAGACATGCCGAGCTAAAGATGTCGGCCAGATAGAGAATAAAGTAAAATAAATAAAATGCAAATTCAAATCTTATCATGGCGTAACTCAAATGAGTTGGCTCATAAACTAATTTAAATTTTTAGTGTTGAAAAACACTATTTTCACAAATTTCCCGCCCAAGAAATCATGGTGAATTTTCGGGAACATTATAGTCCCCGCCTTTAGATGGTTGCTTGTCCTCGAGCAACCTAAGATTAGGATGCTAGAAGATTTCCACACCCTCCCATGTAGCATCTTCAGCTGGTATGTTCTTCCATTTGACTAGATACTCCGGAATAACATTATTCCTTAACCGTTTTTCTCTCACGTCCAACACTGTTTCAGGCTCGAGAATCAATTTTCCTTCATCATCGAGTGGTGGTAACTCCATTGATGGTGTAATCTGCTGCCCTAATGCCTTCTTCAAGCATGAGACATGGAAGATATTATGGATCCTGTTTTCTGGAGGCAATTCAAGTTCATATGCAACCTCCCCAATTTTCCTTGTGATCCTGAATGGCCCATAGAACCTTGGCCTCAACTTTTTTGCCCCGTTTCCCTTGAGGGATGACTGTTGGTACGGCTGCAATCTCAAGTACACCATGTCGTTGACTTCAAAAACCCTTTCGGTTCTACGCTGATCGGCATACAGCTTCTGCTGATTCTGGGCTCGTTGAAGATTCTCTTTGAATGCTTCAAGATGTCTACGTTCTGCTGGATCATATCCTTGGCACTCAGAACTCTACTGTCTGCGAGGATCAAATCCATGAAGGAAGTGGCCTCATACCCATAAAGCGCCTTGGTGTCATTCCAATGGACATGTGATGCGTTGTGTTGTAGCAAAATTCCCCAAGATGTAACCACTTCACCCAAGCTGATTGCTGCCCTGTCATGTAGTTCCTTAAGTATCCTTCAATCCATTTATTCACTATCTTTGTTTTCTCGTCAGTTTGAGGATGGTAGCTCGTACTAGGGGTCAATTCGGTGTGGGCCAAACAAAAGAGTTCTTTCCAAAACAAGCTGATGAACCTTCTGTCCCTGTCACTCACAATATTTCTAGGCAAACCATGTAGTCTAAATACTTCCTTAAAAAATAACTCTGCAACTTGTGGTGCCTTAAATTCTGAAGTAATGGCAAAGAAATGAGCATATTTAGTAAGTCTATCCACCACCACATAAATGCAATCTTTACCTTGCACCCTTGGCAGCCCCGTGATGAAATTCATCAAGATGCTCTCCCACTTTTGATTGGGAATGGGTAAGGGCTGCAACAACCCAACTGGTAACACATGTTCTGTTTTATTTTGTTGGCATACCGAGCATTCCCTTATGTGCTGCAATATATTGTTTTTCAATCCCTTCCATGCAAAACGTTCTCATACTTGTTTGTCTTATAGAATCCGGGGTGGCCAGCAAGAGGTGTATCATGGCAAGCTTTAATGATCTTGTTCTTGACCTTGGAGTGGGGTACAAGGTAGACCCGACCTTTGTAGAGAACGAGCTCCTCAACCACCCTGTACCTGTTATCGACTATCCGTCCCTCCAAAATGTCATTAGCAAATGAATCCTTAGCATATTCAGCTGTAATATCAATTCTCCAATCAGCTGATATATCAGTCATAGCACAAAGATAAGGCCTCCTCGAAAGAGCATCTGCTACCACATTATTCTTGCCCTTCACATATTCAATATCAAAATCATAAGCTTGGAGTTTACTTACCCATTTCTACTGTCTGTCATTCAAGTCTCGCTGATTTAGGAAGTACTTCAGGCTGTTATGATCTGTTTTCACCACAAACTTCCCACAGACCAAGTATTGTCTGAATTTAGCAAGCACATGCATAATAGCCAACATCTCCTTGTCATAAATGGAGAAAGCCCTTTCAGGTCTGGTGAGCTTTCTACTTTCATGATAGGATGTCTGTTTTGCATTAAGACAACTCCAATACCTTCCCCTGAAGCATCACATTCAAGCACAAAAGGAGATGAAAAATTAAGAATGGCCAAAACGGGACACGAACTAATTACCTCCTTGAGTTTGTCAAATGCCTGCTGGGCTGTGGGACTCCATGAAAAAGCTCCTTTCTTTGTCAAGTTGGTCAATGGCGCTGCAAGCTGAGAGAAACCCTTCACAAACCTTCTATAGTAGCTACATAGGCCCACAAATCCCCTCAACTGTGTCAAATTCTTGGGGGTAGCCCAGTCCTGTATTGCCTTGATCTTTTCTTCATCCACACTAACCCCTTGGGTGCTGATCTTGTGGCCCAAATATAAGATCTCTGTCAACCCAAATTCACATTTTGACATCTTGGCATAGAACGAATTCCTCTCAAGAATATCAAGTACTTCCTCTATATGCTTTAGATGTTCTTGCCAAGTTTTACTATAAATCAGGATGTCATCAAAGAAAACTAATACAAATTTCCTTAACTGAAGAGTGAATACCTAATTCATGCATGATTGAAAGGTAGTGGGGGCATTGGTTAGCCCAAATGGCATCACTAAGAATTCGTAATGTCCGTAGTGGCACCTGAAAGCTGTCTTTTGAACATCCTCGTCTCTAACTCTAATTTGATGGTAGCCGAACCGCAAATCAATCTTGGAGAAGTATACTGCTCTATGTAGTTCATCTATTAATTCATCAATCTTGGGGATAGGATAGCGGTTTTTGATTGTCTTCTTGTTGAGTGCTCGATAATCAATACACATCCTGAGTGTCCCGTTCTTCTTTTTAACCAACACCACCAATGAAGCAAAGGGACTTGAGCTTGGGCGTATAAACCCCATATCCAATAGCTCCTTGATTGCCTTCTCAATTTCTTCTTTGTATATCCGTGGATGACGATATGGAGTGGTGATTACTGGTTTGGCTCCTTCTTCCAGCTCTATCACATGTTGAAATCCTCTATTGGGTGGCAATCCTGCTGGTATCTCTTTGAAGACTTTGCACTTTTTATCCAAGATAGCCTGAATGTCACTTGGGAATGCTCTTTCCTCCTTTGGTTCGCTTGTATCTGTGATCAAGCACTCTGCTGCCCATGCCACTTGATCCCTACGGAAAGACCGCTCCATTCTTTTGACCGAAACCACCATAGGCCCATTCCTAGAAAGGCCCTTGAGTACAACCTCCTTGCCTTCGTGCTTGAACTTCAGCTCCATGGTTTGGTAGTTGGTGTTGTATTCTCCTAGTGTATGAACCCACAGCACTCCTAGGACCATATCTGTGTCGCTGACATCAACAACATAGAAATCCTCTTTCATCTTGTGTCCTAATATCAGTTCCATTTGTTGAATTCGCTTCGTGCAAGGAAGGACATTTCCTCCAGCTGTCAAGACATCAAACCCTTCAAAATCTTTTGTTGCCAAACGCAATTTAGCCACTATCCTCTTGTCGATGAAATTATGTGTTGCTCCACTATCAATTAGTACTGTTACCCTCTGTCCCCGGAGAACTCCTCATACCCGTAAGGAATGATATCGAGGTGTTCTTGATAGTGTCGCCAAGGTACTTCCGGTTGGGTTTCCCTCAATGGCGAGTCCTTGCTGCTCTTCCGGAGTGTCTTCTTCGCTGACCCCTTCTTCAGTATCTGCTTCATTATCGGATACCACCTCAATGTAATAAACTTGCCCCTTCCCTTGGCACCTGTGTTGATTATTCCACTTCTCGTTGCAGTAGTAGCATAAACCCTTCTTGCGTAATTCATTCCTTGACATGCCGTGTGGACCTGTAGGGGGGACCTTAGGTGGTGGATTTGCCTTAATGAAAGGCTTCTTCGGCTGCCCTGCTGGAGCATTCTTGATGACGACTTTCCCTTTCTTGGTGGAGTCTTCAAGGCTCAAAGCTCTCCGAATGGCATCCTCCAAGGTTGTTGGCTCCAAAGCTCTTACCAAGCCACGGAAAGAGTCGGATAAGCCTTCGATGAAGAAGAAGGTGAGTCTTTTATCAGATACATTTGACACCATCACCGCGAGTCTTTGAAATTTAGAGACATATTCGTCCATTGTGCTTGATTGTTTCAATCTGGTTAGCTCTTGGAAGTATGCTTCCGGATCTTTCCTGTCAAACCTATCCACCAATTTCTGTGTGAAATGCGCATATGAATTTACTTGCGCAAATCCTTGAGTCACAATACCGTGGTGCCACCATTCATGTCCTAGATCCTCCAAGTTCAGAATAGTAAATTTGATTGCTTCTTCTTTATTCATAGGGTTGAGAGAAAAATATGTGTCCAGCTTTTGTATCCACGATTGTGCAGTTATTTTTCCTGAACCATCAAAAGTTGGTAGTGAGAGCTTGCTGACCTTATGCTGGAGGTCCCTATTCCCACGGTGTTGCCTCTCATCACTCCATCTAGCGCTGTAAAACTGATCAAAAGAGATCGTAACTTGAGCATTCTCATCCAAATCCAGGTACTCACGCACAATACTTGCATAGCTGCGTTGTTCTTCTCCTTCTTGCTGGCCTTCTGTTTTTGGTAAAAATCTAGGCTGAGAGTGCCTGTGGGTGTGTCCATTTGATGCTTTGCTTTGCTTTCCTCCTGAACGTTCCAAATTACCTCCATCATTGTTGGATCCCGATTTGATGTTATTGATTGTAGCTGGAAGTGACTGTATTCTTGTAGTAAGGCTTGATTTGTTTGGTCTTGCTGTTTCATGAAGTTATCCAACTTGTTGTTCTGATCCTGATCCCCCATTCTCTCCTTACCTCTACCTCCTATTCCTTGAGCAGCTTCAGCCTTCTTCTTTTCTCTGTCTAGGGCCCGAATATCTCTTTGGCTCAGTTGGATAAGCTCACAGCCACAGGCTGGTAGGCCTTATGGCTCTGATACCACTGTAAAGATTTCAACCAAATTCCAATGAACAGTAAATTGAAAATTGCAAGCCTTATTTGAAACAATAACTAGGCAGGATTCTGAGTCTCGCAAACAAAGATCATATTTGAACAAACACGGTGATAGAGCAATCACTGTATAGCAAATTAAATGTCGTTTCTGTCTGAAGTTTACAACGAATCCAGATAATGCAATTAATTCAACAGATCACCAAATATCGACCTGGAAATTGTCTTGTCTGTATGAATTTGAATAGGTAATGGTGATTTGTACTGGCCTGGAATGTGTGATAGCAAAGGGACTGCTACTAGAGGCGTGTCGTCCTTCACAGTGGCGCCATGACGGTGATGTAATTCCTCCACAACGATCACCTTAAGAGCTCGTGCCTAGGTGAGGTTATTTAGATCCAATTTCTGGCCCTTAAGTATGATCTTGTTACTGTGTGCGTCGCGAATGGAGTGTCCCGATCGTGATCTAGATGTGGTCGTTGATATGGTAAATTTCTCAACTCTCGACCCGTGTGCAAAGAACCTATCGTGAGTCCCGGGGGATGAAGTTGTCGCTTGAAATGTAAATCCGTCTTGGACGGCCAGAGCCGTGAGGCTTGGCCGGAATGATTAATCGCTTACTCTAGCTGCTGGTTCCCTAGTTCTTCCGTGATAATATGGATGGTGCCGGCTTGAATTCCCGTCTCTAGTGACCTGTAAGGATATTGCGTTGATGAGAAGAATGATTAGGAATGGTTCTTAAGCACAAAATTCCCAGATACAACACTACGTGCGTACCTGGGCACCACTCGTGAGCAGCTACGCTCTCACATAGAAATGGCGAAGTCGAGACTCAATTCCGTGATGATTAGATGAGAGGATCCATCCCGAGTATATACAACTTAGACATGCCGAGCTAAAGATGTCGGCCAGATAGAGAATACAAGAAAATAAATAAAATGCAAATTCAAATCTTATCATGGCGTAACTCAAATGAGTCGGCCCAGAAACTAATTTAAATTTGTAGTGTTGAAAAACACTATTTTCACAAATTTCCTGCCCAAGAAATCATGGTGAATTTTCGGGAACATTACAAAAGGAAAAGCATGGGAGCCCACCTCCCACTCCAAGCTTTCTAAAAGTTTGACAAGAACTTTTTTCTCCTTTAAACATTCTCCCAAATATCCAAAATTCCAAAATCTCAAGTGCTCTTTAAAAGCTACCCAAAATCCAAAACGCAAGTGAGCAAAAAGAATCCTATCTCAAGCCAAAGAGAATGGTATACAAAGGAGTGCCATATCACTCCTTCCCAACCAATGGGATGAAGCCTGATGACATCCCAAAACCCCAAGCACTCAACCTCTTACAAACATTAAAAATCTTCTTACTAAAACAATGAAGACCCATACTCATCCCTTGCGAACCCACTTGGGTTCACCTTCACAAGACGAGGTGGAGTGAAGTCATTGCATTTCCTCTTACAAATTGGAAGGCATGAGATGACTTGGGATACTTGCACTCAAGCCCTTCAAGCACAATCTACCATTCATTTCCCAAGGCTTCCAAAACTGCAAGATACATTATAATTAATCATCTTACTAATTACCATTTAATGGAACTATATGTTATATTTGTTAGATCAACCACATCAATTTCAACCACAACAATTTTACATCAATATTTACTCTCGAGACCACATCATCATCTTTAATAATGCATAATGATCAATTCATCACAACACAAGCAGACAACATATAGTATGACAACAACCATGGTTCATGAAGAAGCATAATATTAATCTAGTCATGATTAGTCATACACATACACAATTATAAAGTTAATCCATATTAAAGATGTGGAATAATAATTTTCTTGCTATTGATAACAACAACGAATGTGATGACAATATGCAAGTGGCTTCTAGTTTCATTTCTATTTGCATGCAATGTTCATCATGGCTGAAACACAAATCATAAAGAGTATCAAACATTTAACCTAATGAATGTCTAATCTATCACAAGACTTTATTACATTTCGTCTGATCAAAGCATTTATGAGAAAAGATGCAAAGAACTCTAAATGCATACATGCTAAAACATACTCAACAATTCATATAGTTGCAATAATAATCATAATGTGGATGCAACACAAATTCAAGGTACAAGCATAACTCACTATCAATTAATGAAGTCAAATCACCATGGTTCATAAACCAAATAAGTGATTATTGATAGGATGTGTTAGTGCATCAATAACATAATAAAAGCAAGCTAACTTTGGAGCTACAAATGATACTATGTCCAAGCTACATCTAAGGTATTCAGCATAAAATAGGTATTGAAAGTTAGGGTTGCAACATGGCTGTGCCTTACACCAAGCACCTTATATTTAATGCTCGTGCATGCATCCAACATATGAGCAAGACCAAAACATTTACAACAATGAAAAGTTGTCCTCTCATAATCCAATTGTTGTTTTCATACTCAGTTTTCTATTTTGAGCCAAATTTCTGCCAGGAGACCCTTTGGAAAATCCATCTCAACCTGAATATGAGTGAAAAGGTAGGATGATTGAGAGCGGAAGTCTCCAAAGAGAGAGACATAAAATTGCCAAGTGAATCAATAATAGCCTCCAAACAAGAGTCAAGCCGATACGCAAAGCAAGTTTTGGCAGTCTTACCCAAATTGGCATCATTGAGAAGGATTCTATCAAAGGATTAGAAGCCAGATGCGATGGTTTTACTCAAAGAGCAACCTTCCCCCAAAACCAATGCCGAATTTCAAGCAAAAAGTCTCTTTATCTTGTTTTGACTCAAAAACAACAATTAAAAAATCCTTTGCACAGGGGTGGATATCAACATCCTTCAGCAGGGTGGGTTCCAATTTATAGACATATGTGCATTTAGATCAGATAAGCTAGGTCATAAACAATTAAATTTACAAATCGAGCCCAACTCAGCATGGCAAACTTCCTCTTCCAAAACATCCACCTGCAAAACAAGGAGAAGAATCTTCTCAGAATTCTTGAAACATGGTCAAACCCTTAGTTTGCAGAACATTATCATCCTCCAGCACAATAGAGGACTAAACATTCATGAATGGGCCTTGCACCTCCTTCAATGACCCCACAGTACCAGAAACGGAAGAGTGCAGCAGGATAGGCATCTTCATGAACAACTACCCATGTGTCACTAGGCATGGCTGGGGCAACAGCACCCTGTTTATTGCAACTCTTCTTGACTGTCAAAGACACCCCTTCAGCTGCTTGAGCAAACAAATAGGAGTCCGAAACTTCAACTACACACATATCCCACTCTCCTTAATTGTTTGGACTTTGGAATAATGGACACAACTATAGATTTACCAACATTAGTTGAAATATGTAAAGCCATTGTAGATGACACAGTCCTAGAAGCCCTAGGAGCCAGCAAAGAGTTTGCATGAGGGCTTCAGAGGAAGGGTTCCAGTATTTTTGTAGGGATCAGGAACCATCAGGTATATTGAAAGAATAAAATTGTACAGAGTTAGTAGATTGGGTAGTTTTCAGAATGGCCAAATACATGGTATATGTGGTAGTTTTCAATATGACTGAATAGAAAGCAAGAAAGCTCATACCCATGAAAGTAGTTTTACAAGCTTGTCATAAGCAGTTCGGAGTCCTTGGTATGGCAAAAATTTGTTAAAAATATGATAATGTGTGGTAAACTCTTTTGTAGATAGATAACTAATTATATCTAGACATCAATCTTATGCAAAAAGGACCCTCGTGTTTTGACTTTTATAAATTGGTCTATACTTGGAATATCCCCTTGTGGATTATAATTTATACATAATGAATAGTATGATGAACATTAGAACCCTCACAAAAGAACAATTGTCCTAGGTAAAACATTCATGGCAAGTAACACTATTTTGGGATGAATCTTGACACAAACAACTAACTATATCATTCAATCCTCAATTTTGAAAGACTTAATTGGCTCGGACTTGAAGGTGACTAAAATTGAATTGAACAAACGACATTTAATATTTCCAATACATGGTGTGTGAATACTAAATTTTGTGGTCCAAATGGTTTCATTAAGGTTGCCACTGTAGGAGTTTGGAAGGCTTTGCTCCTGTGAAAGATTGGTCCTGCACATTTACAACGTGAAAATCAAGCATAGATTTGGATTCTACTGATATTTTTTTTCTGGCAAGCTGTTTTTCAGTGTGATTTGATGTACATAGATTGAAAAAATTGTTAACCTGTTAAGGTTATCGTTTCAATTGAGGTTGGGTTATGTAATTATCTTTTATTTTATATCATGGTTAAAAATGAGTAGGTCTGGTGTGATTTGAATCAAAATTGTCACGTATATAGGTAGATTCTTATATAGATCAATTACAGTTATAAATTGTGAGATCTGAGGGTTTTTGGTTGAAGTTAGAGTTTGAATAAAAAATTTAGAATGAGTTTTATTCTTGCACCGTGCTCTCCACCTTATTTTGTCTTTTTTACTTTTCGTTGCAACAGTTCCACCTCATAGTGTGATTACTGATTTTGAGTACAATAGAGATATTTAGTAACTATGGCACTGTTGACCACTTTTGGTATGGATTTTGTTTTGATTTTGTATGTTTTAAATTAGAGAAATTCTCTTGTACTGGGATTAAATAAATCATCAGGACCAAATTCTAGGAATGGTCTGGGATTCAGTGTTTTGTTTTCTAGAGAGGATTTGATGTGTTTTAAACATTATTTTGCTTGTTGGGGGTTTTTAACAGTTAAATTTCTTTAGTTACTGCTCATGGGTTGAGGGTAATGGTTTGGATCAAATCCTAACAGTCTGGATTTCGATCTTGTGTTTTCTGATACGATTTAATATAAAAATTGCAGAATCATGGAGGCTGTAGACACTGTTGTACAACCCTTGAAGGAGTTTGCTAAAGATAGCATCAGACTTGTGAAAAGATGTCACAAGCCTGATCGGAAAGGTAAGAAGGCAATGGACTTGTCAGATTTTCTGCTACCTATATACAATGTGTATTTCTAAAATTAGAAAATGTTTATTGGGTTTGGAATGTTTTTGTTATGCAGAGTTTAGTAAAGTGGCATTCAGGACGGCTATCGGTTTCGTTGTGATGGGCTTTGTTGGGTTCTTTGTGAAATTGATTTTCATTCCAATTAACAACATCATTGTTGGATCTGGCTAGGTAAGATATTTTCTGAGAAAGCTTGCATTTTGGTTCATTTTGGATAACTAAAAATATTTGAATTGACAATTCTTTTTGTTAAAGATTCTTTTACAAATGGGACCCTTAGAGGCTGCAACGCATAGTGCAGGCCCGTTATCAGAGGCTTTTCTGGTCACATCCTTTATTCAATTGCCATTTGGTAGAGGCAGAACTCAACTGGAATGGAAACCCAGAGGATATTATGAGTTTCTGCCTTACCTGCCAGTGAACAATCACTGCTCAATAATTTTTTTTTGTTCTTTAACCATAAACCTGCACAAGTGAGTGGTAAAATGGTAGATGCGTAAAAGTGGCCAGCTATCCAGGGACACTATTTTCTTATAGTTCTATTAATATTTTTCTTATTTAATTAGGGATTACGTTGGAGGGAGTCTCATGCCAACTTGGTTAGTTAGAGAATTATAGCTTAAAAGAAGAAAATATGCCACAGTACCTCACCTTCAAATCCTTAAAAACTAGTACTCAAAATACTGTCTGATCTAAAAGAGATATAGGATACTAAAGATTCCATTGGAAAAAATCAAAATAATCTGCAAGCAGTGGTAATTTGCATAATAAGAGTACTGAGTGTAATAACAGTAACTAAACTAACACTTCAACTTTTCATTTGGAACTAAGGAAAACATAGAAACAGATCATAACATTAAAACAACATATTTAGAGAATTTCTAGTTTCTTCACTGGTTGGTTCAAGATAGCTGCTTGCTATCTGCTTCCGTCATCACTTCCCTAGAGTTGGAATGGGAGCATGAGAACCAAAGATCGGGCGTAAGCATGTTAGCCTCACAAATTTTCTATTTTCTCTTGCGGCTTGTTGACATTTAGTATGGAGTTGTGCCATTGCAAATAATAACTTCGAATCCACATCCAAAGGAGGTTAATGATTTTAAATTTAATCCATTCTTTCTTGAAAAGATCTACTCCAAGGCTAGTTATTGTCTAGGTTCCCACCTTGAATTTGATCTTGACTGCCAAAAGTAGCACACCCTTTATAAATAGCATCAATAATTATCAAAGTACCCCTTAATTAGGAATCAGCAGTTTCTTTGAGTGGCTAGCTGGATGAGGTTACAAGAGACTTGCATTCGTAGATTGCTGGTCATATTTTGTTAGTTAAGGTTCATTAGACAGGGGATATGATTGTAGTCCCTAATAGCTCTTCCTGATGCTTTGCTCTAAATTTTTTGATATTATTTGACTTGAATTTTATCTGCATGCTTTAAGTGGTCTTCATGGAGACACAGCGAATAATACAACCCTTTCATCTTGTGTTTCTTGGATGATGATACCGGTAATGACACAAATTTTATTTTGGTAACAAAAAAGAGCTTCCTTAATGTTAAACAGTTTAACTGTTAGCAAGATTCCAAAATTTTGAACTTAGGTACAGTGTGGTACTTGATATGCTAGGCAATTTGCTTGAACTAGTTCTATTTTGATTAGAGCATTGTTGAAAGAACCAGTAATACGGCTGCAAGTCAAGAAATGAAATGCAAAAATTGCACTGTTGTAATGCAACTTGAATTTTGTGTGATTGTTACATGTCTTGGATTAAAGTTTCCTTTGATTTGTATGACACTGAAATTATATAGAAAATGGATTTTTCGTCATGCTGGAACTTAAATTGTTGACAAATTATGTTATTTGCAGGGATTCAAAAAATGATGATGGGGATTGGCATATTCATTCTTGGTTGGACAAGATTGATTCATGCAGTCTATAATGCCAGATTTCTGTTGTTTTCTCCATGTATTCCATCGGTACAAATATAGTTTTCTACTTGCTAGAATGGTAAAGGGCAAGTTTTTTTCTGCACCACCTATTAAAACCATGCAACTAAGATACTCCTGGTTGGTGCACTCACTAGAAACCTATATAAACATGGGTTATAAAGTGATTTGACATAGATAAATTATGTAACGAATTGTTGCATGTTTGTGGTCAGGAATGTTTTTTGATTGGAATAATTTATGTACTCTTTCGAGTATTTGTTTACTTTGGGCAGATATGTAATCCTTAACACACTTATTACAATAAATCTCTTTGCATGCACTATATCCTATTGTGATTATTTTGTTTTGGTGTGAATGGTTATAAATGTGATGTCTTGTCTTTTATTTCTCTTGCATGCATCATCCACCTTCTATTTGAACGTCTCCAATGTGTGCACCTTGGGAGAGCACCCCTTTGGGCTGACATATGAGAATAGCTAAATAGGTGGCTCATCAATGAGATGGAGTAAATTTCAATGTGTAAGTTAGTGCATCTATTTTTGCTTAGCCTTTGGCAACTCTTATCCCTTTCATGTATTCTTAGACATTGGAGAGGATATTAAAACATGAGAACTTGTTGCGACATACCTTGCTATTTGGTGAGACTTAATTTGGTATTTTGCCAACAATTTGTCATCCTCCATGGTTTGGGTATAATAATTGAATTGAGCTACTACAGTTATATGGCATTGAGTTCCTCTTCTCTATCCACAGAGTCAGCATAGGAAGGGCCTTGTTTGGAATTAGAAGGGACAACCACATGTTTTTCAAATCATTCAAGTGTTGCCTAAAGCTCATATTGACATTTTTGGCATAACCCCATGGTCTACCCAAAATCACCAGATAGTTTTCCATGTGGTTCTTCCAAGCTTGACCCCAAAATTTCTATCTCTACAGTCCAAAGAATTTCAAGTGGCGGTTCATTGATCTTGTTTTCCATAAATAGGTGGTGGGTGAAATGGCTCAAGCATGAATTCTTAATCGCCAAGTGGACCTATTTCATCAACACATTTACCTTTGTGCCTATATCCACCACTGTCATAGATGCCAAACTTGATATGCAGAGAAGCTTTCCCATTGTGGGCTGAGCCTTCGGTTGGATACATCTGTGGTGGAGATTGGGAGAGCTCCAAAGGTTTTTACAAGGTAATATTGCCTGTAGGATTCCAAAAATTAATGGCTCAGATGTGGACATGAGAATTCTTTTTAAAAATTTATCAGTAAATTTAGGGTTTTTTTGTCTGCTGAGGATGTTCGATGCACAGCTTTGGAGATGGTTAGGGATTTCCTGAAGCCCATTGCAGGGCTAATAAAGTGGAGTCCAGCAGAGACTATTAATTTGGCAGAGCTGAGGTTAAGTTTGGTGTGGCTGTGTGGGGGTCTAAGGGCATGAAATCTCCTCCTCCATCAATGGAATTTACAAGGAACAAACTGTTGGTAATTAATAGCAGAAAGAAAGATGTCAAGCATTAATATTTCAGACGACTGATATTTTATTCAAGTGAAGTTTACAAGGAATGATCAAGAAAAGTGGAGAGGGGTTAGAGCTCCTGTCATGCCAAATGAGGTTTTATTTCTGTTTTGATTAAGAATTTCTCATTCAAGGATGCCTTATTTTAAAATCTGAGTGAGAATTTCTTTCTGAAGGAAGTATTTTTTTCCAAGCAATAATTTTTCGAAGGGGTTTTGCTAGATGATTTTGTAAAGATGGGTTTTGATGTTCAAATTTTCATAGCTAGGGGGTTTTCTCGTTTATTTTTTTAACTGAATTTCCCTGTAGCCATGGAGCTTTGACGATCTACCACTGCAGGTTCTGTTTATCAAAGCTGTCTTGATTCTTGCCTTCAAAATTTGAATTGAACAAGTAGACTCTTTTTTTGAGGTTTCACATTTGAAGATTGCTATACTATTTTTTGAGTCTGGTAGATCAGAACTTTTTAAAGTTTAGGTCTTCTGTGTGACTCAAGGAACAGACTTTTTAATGTTTTATCATGTGTATCCAAAAATTTGTTGTTTATATGCTGTAATTGGTTCTCAAAACAATAAAAATCTGAGACCTGTGTATTATTTTTGATTGAGATGAAATTATAAAGAATCCCTTGAACCTTATTAAATCTTCTGCATTCTCCCTGTCCGAAACCTTGTAACTGGATGAAAATGATCATGCCTTTGGGAAAACAGTATGGATGGATCTAATAAGGTGGGGAAAAATCTTGGCCGTGCAAACAAAACCGTATATTTTAATGACATGGAGATATACTCGAAATTCACATATGCATGGCACACGTAAGAGGCAAAGTTTCATTCTTGCTTGAAGAATTGGATTGATTTTGCTCTATTATCTTTATATGAATGCTTTTGCGTTTGGTAGGCAAATTGATTTTGGTTTACAGATACTCTCATTTATTTCAGTTATGAAATTCTATTCCTTATACCTGTGAATGCGAGATTTTTTAAAAATTGTTCTTGGCAAACCATGACAGTCTGATATATGCATGATCTGTCTTATGCCTAGACCAACATTAACATGGTGCCCTTCATGCCTAGACTGGCAATCCTTGCTGGTCTTACATATGTAATCTGTAGGGAGAGCAGAGTATGCTTCTTTGGACACTTCTCAATCATGAACTTCCTCTTGGTGTCAAGTTGGCTATATTCAACATTCAAACTTAATGTATGTTTGTGCCTACTGGCTAAATTTAATTTCCAAAATGTAATTCACCTTTGTTGTAGTTGCTCGTATGTCATTGGTACCAATATAGGTAACAAAATACATCAAGAGATTTGCTGCTTGGATCAGTAGTTACAAAATATGATCCATAAACTATCTCATATACTCTAATGATTCACCGACTACAAATTTCAACAATTGACAAACTCAAAACAACCTCTATTTGTATGCAATTAAAAGTTACAATTCTTAGGAACTTGGGACAGTAATAAACGAGCATCCGAACATCATAACAAAGCAATTGAAAGCATGAAAATAGAGCAACATACATTTGACAATGGCTGAAATGCAAGGATATGGTTTGGAGGGAACCCTTAATGAGAGAAAAATTTGGTTTGGATGAGCAAATCATGCTCAAATTCCATCATCAACAGTCAAGATGAATATAGGTTTGAACACGATCTTTACAACTCTTATCAAGTTACGAGAGTCAAAATATCCATTTACTTGCTACTCTAATTCATGCCTTGCTCCAACAATAGTTTAGAATGCATAATCCACTTGCAATGAAGGTAAAGAAGAGTGTCAACTCTAATAAAGGCTTGGAAACTTGTTTAAGTAGATGGTCCTACATCTTACAAGGTTGAAAGCATGAACCTTAAACTCTTCAAGGGGAGAAAAACCCCAAAAATCTTTCAAATTTCATGAGAAACACACAAACTGGGTTCATTGCTTGTGGACGGCAAGCATGCCAAAAGTCGCCAAAAACAACTATTATTGAATTACACAAAAATCTGTTTCCTTCCCTAGGCTTTTGAGCACCCAAGGTC
>VDFB02005647.1:0-27580 GCA_007258455.2 Sequoia sempervirens | reverse complement strand
TAAAAAAGCAAGATTTTTTCAAAAAAAACCATCAAAAAACTTTGAAAAAACAAGATTTTTGAAGCTGAAAATCAGCAAAATTTTTATAGAAATTTTTTCAAAAACTCTTCAAATCTTCAAAAATATTCTTCAAGATCGCCCAGATCAGATCACCAACTCAACCCAGAGAATGAAGAAAATGCCCACGAAAATGTGCACAAACAAATCCGCAAAAAAACTTCTTCCAAAAACTGTGATTTCATGCAAAAGAAACCTTCAAATCTGTTTCAAGAAAACCCTCAAATTTCTTCAAAAAATCTGCTGCAACAAACCCTTCAAAAATCGGCTTAAAAAAACACCCTTTGATTTCCAAAAAATTGGTTCACAAAATTCCTTGATTTTTATCTTTAAAAAAAATTGGCTAAAAAAACACTTCTACGAATTTTTATAAAAAAATCCGTCAAAAAATCTTATAGAATAATTTTTCTATTTTCCAGGTAACCATTAACACTCGATTTTTTTTTAAATCCCAAACAAAAACATCTAAGAATTTTATAAAAAATTCTTTGAAAAACAACGAATTTTTATTCCTAAAAAATTTGCCAAAAAAGTTTGAGCCTAAACTCTGATACCATGAAATGGTTATTGATATACATAATTGCGTGATTACAAGAGGAGACGAAATCTCCTTATAAAGAAATTTACAGACAATGTTTCCAAAAAAAAACCATTGTTAACTAAAGCAAACTAAAGCAATAAACTGAAAGAAGCTAAAACTAACCAAAGCGTAAACAAAAGTTACTAATAGCTAACTAAGTTAACTAAAGTAAACTTAAGACTAACTAAAGCAAAGATGACCATTAATATTACATTTAATATTTTAATATTAATTCCTTGAACTAGAGAGAAGAATTAAAATAGATTCATCCCCCTCAAGACTGGTCAAAGCTGAATTTTGATGGAGTTCCAAAAAAAATACTAGTATTTCAAGAGCTGGTTATCTAATAAAAGATGATAAGGGAAGGCTTATTGCGGTTGCATCCAAAAAGCTCAAGGGAACAAACGAGGCTAAAGCCTAAGCTTTGTCCTTGGATTGCAAATTTGTGGCATCTGCATAGTTGAGATGAAGGGAGACTCAATGGCGATAATCAACGCTTTTAGAAACAAAAAATAGGTAAATTGGAAAATCAATAACATTCTCCACTATGTGTGGCCCCCTCCTAGATTCATTTGAAAGTTTTACTATTCAAATTTCATATCTATATAAAAATAAATGGAGAGGTTGACATTTTGGTAAATTACGTAAACGAAATGGTTCATGATTGTTTAATCAATAGTAGGGTGGGGACATGGCCAAAACTCATAAACAAAATGGAAAGCCAACCAATACCGCCAAAAGCCCAATCAACCAACTAAGGCTATGGCTAGTTGATCAACCATCAATTTATGATGGATAATCATTAAGGGGTGTGTTTTGTAAATGCAAGTGGCATTAGCTTTATTATCACACGACATAAATTACCCAAATCCCATGCTAAGTTAGGCAAGATCTACAAAACAAGATTGAGGACGAAAGCCACAAGCCAACCAAAATCATTTACAATTACAATGGATCTCTCCAAAATGTTAGAAATGATTCTATTAAATGGGGCTCAAACTCTCATTTTAACCCCAATCACCACCATGGACACACCTGTAAGATTGATCCATAGCTAGTGACCGATTCCTTAATGGCATCGCTAAAAAACATTTGAATGTCTTTAAAACTAGGAGTAGACTACTACTATATGCAATACAATGGATTTTAGGAGAGGATTTCATGATCTTAGAACATTAATATCACGTGAATTTTGATATCCCGTTAATGTTTGTAATTGTTTTACTCAACCTAGGGGAAGCAAAAGAAATGTTCAAAAGATGGCATATACTCTAATTAAAAGCTACTTTATTAGGGATCTATATGACATAATTAAAGTGGTTGCATTTGGTTAAAGACTGACTCCTCTCAATGGAGCATTGGTTATCAACAATGGCGTGGTGAGTGGGCAATGGTGGCCATTCATCTCTACTACCTTTCCTCAGAATGAAGCATGCAAAATGCAAAAAGCCTCACAAGGATCAAAAATTCTAAAGCAAGCAATGGGACTCATGATCACTAAAGGCGTTTCTTGGCTCAACACACTAATCTCAAACAACTACAATGATGAGGTGGGAAGATAGCACTCTACTCTAGCTTTCTATTTCATAATACATAACTTAGCTCCATAGTTGTCGTGAGATTGGTACTGGTACTGGTACGGGAGACTGTACCGGTACCGGTACGGCTTTTTTTTGAAAATAGGAGACAGGGGTACTTGGAGACGCCATTTTTTTATTAATATAAAATAAAAAAATAAAAAATAAAAAATTTAATAATTTATAGAAAATCTGAAAATAAAATTAATAATTTGTAGAAAATCTGAAAATATGATGACATTGAACTTTCAAAACAATAATTTAATCTCTTAGATGCGTCAAATACATTATGCTTTAATTTTTACAGTTTCAAATGTTTAAACTTTAAAGTTTTTTTAGGTATTTTAGCGGGAGACATTGTTTTCTGCAGCAAGAGACGGTAGGGTACTCGGGAAACTTCAGTGGGTATTCGGAGCAAGGCATAAAGAGTGAAGAAAGAGCAGCAGAAAAAGAAGAAGCCATGGATGAGATTGCAGCAGTTGCAGAGGTTGAAGCAATAAAGATTGAAGGTGAACAAATTTGTGAAGATCTGGTAGATAGTAAAAGGTCTCAAGGGAATGAAAGTGAAGGCATAATTTTATGCAAGGGGGCAACAGATAATAAGATCATATTTTCCTTTTCAAATTATTTTTATATAGCTAGAGTGGATTTTCGTGAAGGCACAATGAATGTGATGGAAAAGTTTGATGATGAAAACAATATGCCAGATGAACCAGTTAAGGATGCGAAGAGAAAGGTGGCAGCCTAGGATAAAGCGGTTGCAATATAGCTATAGGAAGAGGTAAAACTCTCAAATCTTTATGACGGCATTGTTTTACATTTTGTTGATAGGTTGAAGAGTGAGAAGTCTAGAAAGACATATGGTGTGAAGTTGTGAACTATTCATATTTTTGTGTGGATATCGTGAATTATGATATGTATGGGAAAATACAAAATGAGCTACTGTGGAAGGATGATTTTGAAGTTGACAGACAAGTCGATAGGGGATATGAGTTTGAGGATATGGAAAACCTAAATTTCCATCCAATCATTTATACTAATTGGTACATGGATGAGAGAGCAAGGAGGTTTCAGAGGAGCAGTGTATATGATAGGTCTGAATCTAGGAAGGAAGCAAGGAAATTGGTACAGTGATGTCGAAGGAACTTGGTGATTGTTCTTGAGCGATGTTCGAAAAAGAGGAAGAAAAATAAAACGAAGGCATGATTTCTGGTTGGTGATCTCATGTGCAAGAGCACATGCTTTCTTTTGTCTCCTAGGGAACCTGACGCAGGAGCTTATTGTTAAAATTTTGGTTTGCTTTTAATTCTGTTTGGTGTTATGTTTGAATGCAGTTTCAGCTTGCTTATCCGCAGCTTGAGGAGAGAATAATGTAGTTTAAAATTGATCACCTGGGGGTCATTTCAAAAAGGAGCAAAAAAGACACTATTTCGGAGGGTTGTGTTTTGTCTGGGGCAAAAAAAGAATTGAATAACTATTCTTTGTTTTTGCTTGGAACCAGAAGGGAAATGATAAGGAAAACAGAGAGGCATCAACTCATTTTGAATAGGGGTGGCGTGTGCAAGAAGTAACAGCCATAGTTTAGACAGGAGGTAATAGATTGTCATGAGGATATCAAAGGAAGCATATGTTAAGGTGGAAACTGTTGATGTTCTTGCAGCGTCAGGCTGTATCTTCCAGACCAGCGTATGGCAATAATTCAGATGGAGCCTCAACGGCTATTTGAATTATATACACTCCTCCTTATGAGCCGACATGAAGCAATGAAGAGACACGTCTTTTATTAGTTACTTATGATGAGGCCGACCTTTTATCTCTTGGTGCAATTATTTATGAAGAACGACTTATTGTTTGTAAAGTTGTATCTCTTGTTGGAGGCCGACTTAATGATATTGAAGGGTTGCGTCTCTCTCCATTCATTATGTATATATTACCATTCATTGCTCTCATTCGATGATCATATTCATTGTACGCATTCATCATAAGTCGTCATATTCTTAGTGCGAATTCTGTAGAGGAGCAGATTGAAGATTTGTATAAGGCTGAGTCTCATTGCTGTGCATCTATATCAGTTTGTAGTGTCTCTTGTTGGCCTTCATATTGGCCTTTGTAAAGGAGACTCTTGGTTTTATATTTCAATATAAAAGTGATATATTGTTGCTGGGTTTTTCTCCCTCAAGAGGAGGGTTTTCCCAGGGTATCTGCTGTGTTATTGTGTCTGATTTTGAATTAATTTTCTGTGCACTTAATCTGATCACTAAATTTAACAGAAACAAACCGCGCCAAAGAACATGGGGCAAGAGACTCATGCAAATGTTGTTTGTTCAATTGGTAAGGTACGCCCAGATAACTTCAGATTTGTGATGGAATGAAATGGGCAGAGCATGCGTGGAAAGGGATAATGCAGAGGTAAGAAGATTACCAGGAGGGATGTTAGTAGGAATTGCAGCCAGCTAAGGGGGTTCGAAGGTTGCTTCCAGAAGAGAGATCAATGGTTATAGTCTTGCAAGAAGCCGAAACTGATGTTTGAGAGACGGTGGATTTCTCTTTGAATAAGGAAGATAGAAAGAAATGATGAAGGGAATGAGGCCACAGTTGGAGTTTATTGAAGGGTTTTAGCATCAACTAAATTCCTTGGTGCTTGTGAAGTGTGTATTCTGTCATTTGGAAAAGGAATATATATATATGTTGCTGTTGCTTTTACCAATAATCGGTTTCCTGGATTGGAATAGCATACTATAGTTTGAGTTTATTGTGTTTTTCAATGCTTGTTGTTTCTTGAAGTGTTTTGACTCCAATGAATCGATTTGCTTGTGCAGTGTTGTCCTCTGATTTCTGGGGTTGGTGATTTTCAGCCATCCATTTGCCGTTAGTTCTGGTGTCAGTGTAGAAGTGTGAAAATTTGAGTCATCAATATTGTTATGTATATTTGAATCTGTTTATATAACTGTAAGATGATATGATATATGTTTATACATTTGCAATAGAATATAATTATATTCCAGTAGATTTGTAGAACATATATATATGAATTCATATATAGATTTAATATATATTTTTATTTTCTTGTAATTGCATAAACATATTCATATTGAAATAATATGAATGCATTTTTGTTCATCTATATGTTGACATATAGATGAATAATACATACATAAATGTTCATACAATTACAATAGAACACAATATATGCTTCTATTATATGTTTTTGCAAGTACAATAGAATATATTGGTATTACTTTAGAAAATGTATAAATTCTTTGTTTATTATATATATAGATAGATAGATAGATTGATAGATATTCAATTTTTAGAATAGAATATGATGTATATATAAATATGTCTTTGCTATTATCTATGTTTATATATAACTATTCATAAGATTTTATTCTTATATATAAATATGTTTATAATTATATATTCACATTTATACAAATGTAATTGTCATTTCTTATCATTTTTATGATCACTTTCTTTTATTCTTGTTTTTTTCATTCTTTTTCCCTGATCTCTTCTTCTTTCCTCATTCTCTGATCATCTGGTCCCCCCCCTGCCTCTTGTTAAGACTAAGTCTGCAATCATATTCCTCACTATCCTCTTCCTAATGATGCATCACTAAAGTCTAAGAGTGATGCGAAACGTCCTTTTAAAATCAAATGCAATTGATTCCAAAAGCAATCTTTTGAATCAACTAAACTGCCAAATCAATTTCTTGCTACTTATTTGTTCAAAGTCACTACTTATATGAATATTTGAATTCATTACAACCTAACAACAGGTGCACATTTAGATGGAATGATAAATGAACATACATTATAATGTCATGGATTGAGCACATATTTAGATAAAATGTCAGTGAAGGTGTCCTGAAATTTAATGAATGAGCACAAATTCTATGTTAACTATTTTAATTCAAAGGGATTTCTTTTTCGATTGTAAAATGTGTCATTATTTTCCTAGTAGCATAAACATACCATTTAGAATCAAAAGCATCGAGAGTGGTAAATTTTGCCTTATTCACGTCTGCTGTTGATGATGAAGTGGTGTCTTTGTCTTTGGGAAGTGTTTCATCATTAGTAAAAGCAACTCCGCCAATCAGCCAGTCATCATCTTCAGCACTTTCTTCCTTATTAACCTGCATTGACAAATAAGTATAAAATGCCTGCCTTTTTAATAGAAGTGGCATCACAATAGAAAGTAGACTGTTTAACATAGATTAAAGAGAGTATCACTGCATTGTAGAAGCGAATCTTGTAAGTCTAAGAAGTTATAAAATGCATATTTGAGATTAAGTCCAATACTGTTGACGGAGGTGCTATTTTTGGAGCCGTCATGCCCCTCACATTATCCCAATCAATCCCCTTGAAAAAAGGATGACTCTTGAGAGAAGCATAACCATTAGGGCCAGTACCAAGCCTCTTGCAAGGGTCCATATCCTGTAAGCAAACAATTGAGAAAATAAGAATCAATGAAGACAATCCAAATCATAAGGTTCAGAAAGGATGAATAAATTACTGAAAAATGTGGATACATCTGTTCACCATAACAAAATTGTTTTGTTCACTGGAAAGTGCATGAACTTCGACATTGAAACAGGTTCCTATGATACCATTTCATTGGTACCATATGCTATATATTATTTGTTAAGTCATCTTTGACAGACTTCTATAATCTCACATTTGGAGGCCCTTGCATCAGCTTTATTTCATTATATGTTTGATAGTGATGTACTAGATATATCAAGAACCAATATGCAGGCCTATGGCAGTTGATATCTTAGTTGCTGATAAGTGATCTCAGATTATTATGTGTATGCAATGTGGAATATCTTAGTCGATTTGTGCCAAGCAGAATGGATTGAAGTTGCATTTGTCAATTCTAAATAGAAGATGCAACACATACAAGACAGAATTGCAGTTCTCAGCAAACAAATGAATTCTATATGCATTAAAATATGCGATAATTTGGCCAGTGTATTACACTTGCAACATAGAAAAATATACACACAATATATTTTTAAAACAATGCACTAACTTATGTTTATTCATCTACCATGATATATATATTTCTGATCCAATTTAGTAGGACCCAATCCTAACCATATCCCGATTATCCCTCCAACTATTCCTAATCCACGTAGAGTGCTGTTCTTGTAACCACCCAACAACCAAATAACATTATATGATAATATGTTTAATAAATTAAACCTTCAATTGTCCTAATTATATGAGACAATTCCTCACAATATCTAGCAAAGAAACATCTGCCAAGGCCCTGATCGGTATCCACAACTCTGTGTGTGTGTGTGTGAGAGAGAGAGAGAGCATGTGGGTGAATGTTGTGCAAGACTGTACCCATGTTCATATGCTATACCCCTATAACATATTTATATACTATACCCCCTTACTCTTTTTGAAAATGGCACGCTCCTTCCTTTTTCCAATGTCTCTTTGTAACCATGTCTTCATCATCTTAATTACTTCAATAACAATTAACACAACAAGCTCTTATATTGCATCGCACGTATTTAGAGGTGCAGACTTCAAAATAGACTGCTCGTGCACCTGGACCACAAAAATTATTAACACTACATCCTTACTCAAGGAAGCAACAACTTTTGCTTTGTGAAAATAAAAAATTATCAGAGCTTTGATTGTCATGTATATTGGTGGCATGAGCACAAAGTTTTATTGTTTTTAAAATGAAAAGTTCACTGATCGCTCAGATTTTGGTTCGCAAAAACTGTATATCAGAGCTTTCACACTTTTTCAGGATTTTTTTTTTTTTGTATTTTTTTTTGGTAGTCCAGGGTATCCCCGTGACTCAGCCCAGCGACACAGGTTTCCCATTATGGGGCAAGCTGAGGCGAGACTAATCCCTGGAGATGTACCAAGCCACCCATAAGCCAGGTGCATCGGTTGACTTTTTCAAGATTTTTTTAATTTCAGTTTTTTCTTGTAATTAATATCAATTTAAACACACATGGATCAAATCCCACAAAAATTAAAATTTTAGTTTAAAATTTAAACTATTTAAACATAAGATTTAGTTTTACAGAAACATCGAGGGAACAAATTTCAAAATATACACAAGGATCCTAAATCAAATATTTTTATTAAATAAAAATAAAAAACTCTACAATTAAGTTCCAAAAATGAATTGACCATCAAGATTACAGACCTTCACCATTAACAATTTGTAGTGAATTATTGAAACATTATTGTAGTACTCATATTCATCATTGAAATTGGATTTAAATGAAACAAAAAAGCATATATAATGTAGTTCATTTTGCATAGGCCATGAAAAATTGCCAAGATGTCAAATAAACATTTGCAAGTCCACTATCTTCAGTTCCACCAGTGCTTGCAAACACTTATCAATGTATCATCACCATCAGGAATTTCACACATAATACACTTAAAATTGTCATCACCCATGATCTCTATTAATCTTATGGGTCCATAATGGGAAGCAAGTCTACAAGTTCATCACTCTGATGGTGGTATCATCAACATTTTGGTCCAATTTCTTTGATGGCACTCCATACAATACTAAGACAAGGGCTGTAGTGGATACACAAAGTACTTCATTTTTCTTTGCACTCAACTAACATATCTTCACAGAACAAATGAAACCATTAAAACCCCTAATCCTTTCACAAAAGGAAGAACCACTAACCTGTGAAAACAATTATGTTATAAATCTTTGAAACTTGGGTAGGATCTCTGTTGCTAGTCCCATCGAATAAGGCCTGCATTGTCTCAAATTCACCTAGCCCATGAATAAAAAGAACATATTGTTCCCTATTCATAACAATGAAGGTCAACCTGTACCAAGATTTGCTGCAGAACAATCTCATAAGAAGTTGCATGAAGCAGGTTATTAAGATTATCCCATTTCCTATGTAACATGCTTTCTGATGAAGGATATTCATATAATTTGTAATGTCCCCTTTTTAGCACGCTCATGTTTGCGGATGGTTAGCCTATAATTCTAACCCTCGTAGGCTAACAAGGATGGTTAGGGGGTCTTCTGGGGATTGTATCGTCTCTAGTATTTAGAAACTAGCAGCTTTGGCTTTCGTTTGGCGTTCACAGGGGCTCTAGTGCTTAACATACTATTTATAGTAAGTCGGATTTGGATAGAGAGGGACCCTTACTATTCTTAGTAAGGCATGTGGTCGTATGGAGACTCATCTGATTAGTCCCTAGTTCAGACGGCGTGATGAAATTTGATGTATTTAAGGAGTTATTAATATTTATTTGGCTCAAATACATTAATTAATTAAAATGTGATATTTTAATGTTATAACTTGAGGGTCAAATCATCATTAAAAGGCGGGCCAAATTGATTATTTAATTATTGGGCGCCAACTCCTAAGTTCCTCATGAAATATTAAAAGATGAAAGTAAATAACATTTTAATGTTATTAATTGGCTTTTTTGAGAGAAATCGACTTTCTCATGAGGGCATATATATTTCTTTTTGGAGCCATTTTGCATTCATTGGATTGACCATTGTTGTTGATGAGTTTTGTCTGAGAGAGGAAGCCAAGGGTTTCTAAATCAGTTAGCCATTGGAGAACGTTTAGTCTCCATTGTTGCAGCCTTTTGAGGTAGTGAAATAACTACTGAATTTGGCATACAAGAGCACTTCATTCAGAGGTTCTACTTGTGCAGATTGGTGAGATTTTTTTTCAGAGGGTTTATAAACAAATCACAAGCATCTCTTTGCAGATTTTGAAGCAGCAGCCTTTCATCATTTGCTGCTGATTACTGGCCACTGTTTGGGGAAAAACGACTTGTATTGAGCAGCCATTCATTTGGGAAAGGGCGATTTGGCCTTGGGAGGAGTTTAAAAATTCTGAAATAAGTCAAGGAGGTGCGCCTAGGGTCCTGGATCACAGCCGTACCATTCGTGGAGAAAAAGGCGAGTTATTTTGAAAGGATCAATTTATTTTGTGAAGTGGTTTTTTGGCTGAAATTTGCAAACAGCAGCTGCATGTTTTCAAATAATTCTGGGTATGATTGTAATAAGCTATCCTCTTTGAATACTAAGCAATAATATATATTTTGGAGTTTTTATCATAGTTGCTTGTATTCCTTATGTTTTTGCATTTTCTTCCCTTGCAAATATTTCAAAAAACACAAAAAAAGCAGAAAACCCTCATTAAACATCAAAAATACAAAACAAAAAAAATCAGCAACAGAAATAAGGGCACGAAATGTTCTTACATAATTCATACTCAATATTATCAGTAATGGATTTTATCCCCTCACATATAGAGCCAATACACTTTCCATGAGCAACCATAAGGAAATGAAGAGTATCTTTGCAAGTGATATTCAAACATTATAGGTCCTTGGAAAGAATCTTTGCATACACATATCTCCTAAAATACCATTAGTCTAGAGTCTAGAGACATGAAGTATCAATCCAACAAAATATACAAATTCATAGCTTCCTTACTACCATTTCTCCAACAAGAGATAGATAAGGACATGGAATATCAGCTCCAAAGTACGACCATCCACAATAACTTTAGGTGGTCACCAACTGTCTTTTTGATATCTTTGTTTGAGGCTTAGAACATCTAAAGGGGAAAAACATCATACCCAAGGCAAGCAAGAATGAAAAATGGATGTGACACAAGCAACCTTCAATGACACATGAGCAAGCCTATCAGTTGTACATGAAGAACAATGAAATAATCACAAGTCCCCAAGCTTAACACTAGACAAAAAATCTAGTAGAGAGGACTTATCCATTTCTTTATTTCTTCTACTGTATGGTAGTTTTTACATTACAATATTGCTAGAATATTGCTTCTTAACCTTAGTCATGACATCAAGAGAGTACACCACAAACTAGGTCCCAAGTAGCTCCATGTAAAGAGTTTTTAGTGCACCATTGTTATATCAAGTGTCAAAGAAATGTTCACACAAGTTGTGAAATCTAGTGGAATGTGCCTGGAATACCTAGGTTACAATTAATTTTAAGCATTTCCTAGCTAGAAGTGAGCAAAAGTAGGGCTTATAATCCAACAAAACTAGCTCATAAATGGAATGGAGCCATACTCTACAGCAACATTGAGATGCTTCTTGTGACAACGATCGGACATAAGAAACGTGAAACTAGATTCAAATAATACCCTCTAGAATAACATCTATGCACCTAAAGTAAGTTAGAATATTTGTTGCAATGGTTTTAGGAGAGGAGTGAAGCTAACATATACATAACCTAGGATTTAAAAGTTGCAAGAAGCAAAAGGTCAACAAAGGAATATTGGAGGATATATTACAAGAAGCGGCTACCAAATGTTACACCCCTTGTGTTATTACCTATTTACTATTACCTTGTTTGGTAAATTGCTTTAATAAAAGTGAATGTGTTTTATATATATGAATTCTGATGGAAATATGATGAATGAATGTTTGATTCTATTTAATGTTTTATGATGATTTTTTATATGAAATATATGTGAAGCATATGAATGTATTGATTCGGCTAACTACTGTTATGGTGAACTAAGTTGAATGCAAGAACAGGTTCAAGCCTCTGGAAGAGAGGGGAAGTATCACTCGGGAGTGTTAAAATTTGTGAACAGATTAAGTACACAGGAAATAAATCAAAAAATCAGACAAGATAACACAGTATATACCCTAGGAAAACCCTCCTCTTGAGGGAGAAAAACCCAGCAACAAAGATCTCTCTTATATTTGATGCAACAGTGGTAGATTTACAAAATACAATAAGGTCTAACACAAGACCAGTAACAGATATCAAGCTCTAGATCACACCTGATGATATAGAATGCAGATCTAATAATGTTTGCTTAGCACTGTTGTCTTCAACTCTCAGACTTTGACAACACTTGACAGAACTGATCTGGTAAATTCGCAATTAGATCACTGATGAGATCGCACTTGTATGAAATCACAGAACCAGTGTATGCGCACTCAAATCTCAGATGAATTCGCACTGATCCTTTGCATAGTCCGCACCTTGACACAAGTTCAAATCGATGGAGATGATAGCAGTCTCTTATTCACATCTAGAATCTGTTCGCACTTGATGGAGATGGAGTCGAGCTTCTTTATTGTATTCGCACTTGAGAATAACCGATGATCAAATGAATAACTAAACTGTGCATATGTATAGGAACCGAAGTCTTTAATGTCGGCCTCTTACAAGATCTCATTTCTTTTTAATGAAGTCGGACTAGCATAGTAAATGTCTTTTATGAGTTTCGAATTATACATGTCGGCCAAAGCATGAGACATAAAATAATAAAAGGTAAATTGAATAGCCAACGGCTATATTCAATTTGAGACTTTCTCGAAGGAAGTGAGCTGGAAGAATCAACCGAAGCTGCATAACATTAACACTCCCTCTCAGCTAGGGAGAGAACTTCCAGCTGAAGACAAATCATCTGCCACCATTGCCTACAATCAAATGTAAAGAGAGATATATATCACCTCAATGTGATATCAACCATCACATGGTTAAGTACTGGTGTTCATCACTTGCGTTATGGTGTCACCTCAATGTGACTTTCACCATGGCTCTCCCAGAGGGTGAAACACAGAGTACAGAAGGATCATCACGGACTCTCTCACGTGATGTTGTCATGGAGTCACACACATGACATCCACCATGACTCAACTCAGAGGGTGGACACGAGGGCTTTCACCTCAAATTCTTCCGTCACAGAAGAATGTGCAATAGTAAGTACAAGTGTTCATCACTTGCGTGATGTTGTCACCTCAATGTGACTTTCACCATGGCTCTCCCAGAGGGTGAAACACAAGTACAACATATGTCATGGAGTCGCACACATGACATCCACCATGACTCTCTCAGAGGGTGGAAACAAGGGCTTTCACCTCAAATTCCTTCCGCCATGTAAGAAACACAAGGATTTCACCTCGAATCCTCTCGTAGGAAGAACTCGGCCAAGGCTCATCATGTTGAGACTCATATCAACAAGGCCGGATTCTCCACCATACCAAGCTTATTTCGGAAGTACACAGCTTTATCCTGGAGAGAGGCTTGGTGAGAATATCTGCCATCTGCTCATCAGTGTTGATGTACCTCAACTGTGCAGCCTTCCGCAGTACCATATCTCCGATATAGTGGTACTATCCTCAACATGCTTGGTCCTGGCTATGAAACACAGGATTGACAAAGAGCTTCACACAACTCTGATTATCACAATGAATAATGGTGGGCTCCATTGATTGTCCAAACAATCCTGCAAGGAGCTTACGAAGCCACACTGCTTCTCGAGTTGCTATGCAAGCTGCAATATACTCCGGCCACTCAATGCTACAGAAGACCGCTTTTCCCGCCGCACTCGTGGAACGGCAGCAGCAACCCAAAATCAAGCAACAGCCGAGGTGCTCTTCCTCGACCAGGACATACCACGGAAGTCAGAATGAAGAAGTTCTGGGTAACTCCAAGTTTGCATCTCAAGTATATTTCAACCTATATCCAATCAGGCTACGTAAGTATCTCTATATGCCGAGCTGCAACAAGATGTATCTGTCTTGGATCACACATAAACTGGCTAAGTGCACTCACTGCATAGCAAAATATCAAGTCTAGTGTTAACTAGATACATCAAGGATCCAATCAGCTGTCTGTATGTAGGATCCACCAAATCTGAACTAGCTGCAGCCTCCTTCAATTTATGAAGATTGGTCTCCATGGGAGTAGACATGGATTTGCAATCCATCATGCCAAATCTCTTAAGTATGTCAATGGTGTACTTCCCTTGATTTAAAATCATACCATCTGACTTCTGCCAGACTTCTAAACCAAGGAAGTAATGCATGAGCCCAAGGTCCTTCATCTCAAATTCAGAAGTTAAATCCTTCTTACATTCAAGAATCAGGTGATCTTCTCCAGTGAGGATTAGATCATCAACATATAAAACCAAAATTAATGCATCACCATTGATTACCTTGAAGTAGAGATTTGGATGATCATCCTTTCTGCATCATGCACAGGAGCCCATAAGAGGCCTCTTCAAACTTGCAAACATGTGACTCCTTCCCATGAATCTCAAATTCATCAGGTTGCTCTATGTAAACCTCTTCCTCAATTACTCCATTGAGAAAAGTTGTCTTCACATCCATCTGGTGAATTTTCCATCCTCTAGATGCAGCAATAGCAATGATGGTTCGGACAGAAGTGTAGCGAGCAACAGGAGCAAAGGTCTCATCATAGTCAACTCCCTCTTTCTGAGAAAACCCACGAGCCACAAATCTTGCCTTGTACTTCTCAATGCTTCCATCTACAACATGTTTAATCTTGAATAGCCATTTAGAAGATACCACAGACTTGCCCTCGGGTCTAGGAACGATATCCCAAACATCGTTCTTGAGAATTGACTGATACTCCTATGTCATAGCATCTCTCCAAACTTGAAGACTGGATGCTTCCTCAACACAGGAAGGCTCAGATTCTATAATCTGACTCATTAAGGCAACATAACTGGAGAACTTATGTGGCCTTTTGCTTTCTCTGAATGTGCCTCTAGGAGCTGCAAAGTTTTCAGCCTCTTGCATAGTGCGACTAGCCCATAGAGGTCTCTTCCTCCCAATAGTAATGTCAGTAGGCCCATCAGTAGGTTCCAGAGGTACAACTGGATCAAGATCTTCCTTTGGTTCCATTGTCTCCCTCTGAATCTCAGGAGTATGGTCAACCTCCATGTCCTGAGGAGACTCTTCATTATCAATCTCCATATGAATCCCTCTGGATCTCCTGAATGCAACATCTTCCTCGAATGTGACATCCCTACTGATCTCTATCAACTTCTGACCTGGAATATAAATTCTGTAAGCTTTTGATGTCTCACTGTAGCCCACAAAGATTCCCTTCTTGCCAGAAGGCTCTAGTTTGGTTCTCTTTTCTTTGGGAACATGAACATAGACAGGACAACCGAAGATCCTCAAATGGCTGACTTCAGGCTTCTTACCTGTAAAGGCTTCTTCTGGAGTCATATTCTCCAAGATCTTATGAGGGCATCTGTTCTAAACATATACTGCTGTCCTAGAAGCTTTTGCCCACAGGAAGGTTTGCAAATCTTGATCATGGATCATGGCCTTTGCTGCTTCCACAATTGTCCTGTTCTTCCTTTCGGCAACACCATTTTGTTGAGGATTATAGGGAACACAGAGCTCCCTCTTAATCCCTGCATCAGTACAAAAGTTTTGAAAACTACTAGAGGTGTATTCTCCACCATTGTCAGATCTGAGAACCTTAACTCGTTTACCAGAAAGATTTTCTACAAAAGCTTTAAACTCTTTAAACCTATCCAGTACTTCTTCAGATTCTTTAGATTTCAAAAAATAAATCCAAGTCTTCCTAGAGTGATCATCAATAAAGAGAACATAATACAAAAAACCACTCGAAGAAGGAACAGACATAGGACCACATAAATCAGAATGAATTAGGTCTAAAATACACTTAGATCTATTTTCTCTACTATGAAAGGGGGCTTTTATGTTCTTACCTAATGCGCAGCCCTTGCATGTACCTTCGTGCTCCTGGTTGAATTTAGGAAGGCCTGTCACCATCTTCTCCATAATGGGTAGAGCTCGAAAGTGCAAGTGAGCCAATCTCCGATGCCAAAGATCACAAAGACAGGAGGAGTCATGAACCAATGCTTGTAGAGGATGTGAGCAAACCTTGTAGAGGTTATCATATCTAACTCCAATTACTTGAGCATCCTTGAAGTTAGAGCTTCTGCATCCACACTAGAACTTTGCCTTTGGAGAAGGCAACTTGATATCCTTTATCTTCCAAGGCTGAAATAGAAATAAGATTACGCTTGATTCCGGGAACATAAAGAACATTACCCAATTGAAACGATATGCCAGAATCCAAGTGAAGCGTGGAGGTCCCAATTCCCTTTACGGAGTAGTTGGCATCATCTCCAATGATGACTTGTTCAGAAGAATCCTTTTCCACCAAACTTGATAGGTGCTCCTTGAATCCGGTTATGTGACGGGAGGCACCACTGTCAATTATCCAGGTGTTGGAGTTGGAAGGTATGCAGCTTGATAATGCTGAATGAGACATGGAAACGCTTGAACCCTCAACCTTCAAATCATACACCATCTTGACAAGCTAAACAGATGAGATAAGCTGAGTGCAATAATCTGATCACGATCCTCAAACCCGCTCTGATACCATGTTAAAATTTGTGAACAGATTAAGTACACAGGAAATAAATCAAAAAATCAGACAAGATAACACAGTATATACCCTGGGAAAACCCTCCTCTTGAGGGAGAAAAACCCAGCAACAAATATCTCTCTTATATTTGATGCAACAGTGGTAGATTTACAAAATACAATAAGGTCTAACACAAGACCAATAACAGATATCAAGCTCTAGATCACACCTGATGATATAGAATGCAGATCTAATAATGTTTGCTTAGCACTGTTGTCTTCAACTCTCAGACTTTGACAACACTTGACAGAACTGATCTGGTAAATTCGCAATTAGATCACTGATGAGATCGCACTTGTATGAAATCACAGAACCAGTGTATGCGCACTCAGATCTCAGATGAATTCGCACTGATCCTTTGCATAGTCCGCACCTTGACACAAGTTCAAATCGATGGAGATGATAGCAGTCTCTTATTCACATCTAGAATCTGTTCGCACTTGATGGAGATGGAGTCGAGCTTCTTTATTGTATTCGCACTTGAGAATAACCGATGATCAAATGAATAACTAAACTGTGCATATGTATAGGAACCGAAGTCTTTAATGTCGGCCTCTTACAAGATCTCATTTCTTTTTAATGAAGTCGGCCTAGCATAGTAAATGTCTTTTATGAGTTTCGAATTATACATGTCGGCCAAAGCATGAGACATAAAATAATAAAAGGTAAATTGAATAGCCAACGGCTATATTCAATTTGAGACTTTCTCGAAGGAAGTGAGCTGGAAGAATCAACCGAAGTTGCTATAACATTAACAGGGAGAAGAACTTGGTTTGGTAACCTTTAAATTCAATCTTACTAAGTATTCACACACTTGTTACCCAATTTTCACCTACGGGCTCAATCAGGGGAAATTATGTTTTAAATTCGGCACGTGGATTAAATGAGGCTCCCACAAGGGTTGAGCCCAGCGTGCAGGTCTTCGGATTTCATTGGGAAGGTTTTCATCTGATGCTATTTCACAGGGAAGTCTATTGGAAGCCTTGCCTCGATCAGATTCAACACAAAACTCCCCAGAGATAAAGTCGCTGAGACCCTCCATTTGTCTTGCCGACTAGCAATGCGTTTTATTTGTTTGAATACACCAGTCGCCAGGACATTCGGGTCGTCATGAGTCTTTATGTATCTCTCCACTAGAAAAGTCACGCCGAAGGTTGTTCACAAGTTGGCGTCGGGGAAAGGTCTCAGTGACTAACAAAGGTCTCGGCGAAAAGAGATGTCAACGGGGACAAAAGGTGGGCCTCGCTGTAATGTCTCGGCGACCGATGATGTCTCACCGAAACAGAGTGCCTTCGCCAAGAAATGAAGACATCGCTATGAGGTCTCACTGACCAAGCAATGTCTCCCTGAAATGAGGTACGCTCTCGGCAAAGGAAAGTAGAGTCACCATGATGTCTCAGCGAAAGCATGAAGTCTTGCCGAAATAGAAAGGGACATCGGTAAGACTCTTGCCGTTCGCCATAAAGTCTCACCAATGGGGTGAGGTCTCGCCTAAGTGAAGCGGCATCGGCGAAGGAAAGAAGTTCGACAAAAGGTTTCGCCAAAAGCCGAAGGTCTTACCGAACAAGTAGGAGCTCGGGGAGATGTTTCAGCGAAATGAAGAGAGCTCGACGAAAAGAGGTGTTATCGACAGGATGTCTCGCCGATGGTTGTTAATCACGTCGACATGTTTTGTGCCTTCGGTGTAACGTAAAGAGCTCAACATGATGTCTCGATGAACGAGGGTAGTCTCGCCGAGAGATATTGCCTTTGGTATGAGGTTTGGCCGAATAATGAAGGTCCTGCCGACAGGGAGTGCCTTCGGTATAATATTTTGAGGTCAGGGAGAAGTCTCGCCAACCGTTGTGAATAGGAAGGTAGGCTCCCGCCGAAACAAGATGGCTTCGACAAGATGTCTTGCCGACCCGATAGGGTCTTACCGAAATGAAGTGAACTTGAGGAAAGGAAAGGAGCTCGCTATGAGGTCTTGCCGACCATCGTATGTCGTGCCGAATGCTGCTGCAAGGTCTAATCACATCGGGGAGACACGATTAGTGTCTCGCCGACATGCGATTTTTTGTCTAAAGGATCTTTGACCGTATGGCGATCCCATGTAGCATCTGTTCGACCAATCGGAGGAAGCTACAGGCGAGCCGTGGCAGTTTGACCGGTGAGAGGAAGATCAACAGAATGAAAGCGATGTGGATTTGCTCTGAGCTCAGGAGCATTCAAAGCAGCTCGGCAAGGAGGTTCAAAGGTGGACACGAAGACTAGAAGTTAATGTTGTAGTTGCGAAAGATCAAGGAGGCCATTCCTGGAGCAACTCTTCACCGACATGGACAGCAGGGACGCACGTTTAATGCAACATTAACTTCCTTCAAAAGATCTAAGGGCAGATCTTTCTGAGGCGGATATTTTTGTAAGCCCTAAGGGGCCGACACACTTTGGTATATATGGCATTTTTTGCCTCTTTGTAAAGGAGTTCTCCTGATGCTTTTCTAAAGTTTGTGACTCTTGCAGTCCTTTCTCAGATTAGCAAACTTTTGTAACTCATTTTGGAGCATGATATATAAAATTTACCTTGGTTACCATTGATGGTTCAATCTGCCTTTTGGTTCTTGCAAAATATTGTGCATTTTCAGGTGATTGATCAAGCTACTTCGTGAAATCTTTCTTTTCCTTATAGCTTTGTCTCATATAGCATGCCTTTCTTTGCAAAAGTAGTATTATGTAGGTTACAAACTGTGTTTACTTAATTGCACATGAGCTTTTAATTTGTGAAAATCTGCTTTTCCTTCTTGACAGTGTGTGCATGACAAACCTGTTTGTGAAATGCTTATGCATAATCTATAGAAACTTCTTGTGCAGTCCCATATCCATCATCAGTATTCAAGTGTAACCTGAGTGTCTCATTGCTCTTGTCAATTTGGTGCATCACCATAGGGTTTAATTTTCATTTTTAAGCATTCTCCTTCTCCCTTTTCCTTACAAGATCAGTAGTTAGGTGACACCATAGGAAGCCGGCCTTCTCCGGAGGTTGACCTCTATTTACAAGAAACCCACATCTTTAGAGGTCTTCCCATGTTACACTAAGGTGTTAAACATCGGGTTCAACAGGGTGCAACTTGAGGTGATAACAACACTCATGCCCTAGTTGGTCTTAGTTGAATCAAGACAGTCAAGTAGATGGTAAGTGATCTTCAACCTAGTTGTGTATGTTTATATTGATTTGCGATCTTGTTGTCTGAATGTTTGAAATGAGTTACATAATGAAGTCTTGATGTTAAGTGGAAATCCTTCCTTGGGTGTTTATTGTTATGTCAATGAGAAATATGCATAAAATGTATATATATGTGTGTCTATGGTAAACTCATACATATGAGTGAATACGTACATGAGTATACATAGGTAGGCGTACCTATGCATGCTCATGGACGGCTATCCCATATGCGTGGGAATACCGATTGGACTAAGGTGACATATATATATATATGTTGATTGATGGAATTGTGTGTATGAGTGTTCTTATAAAGATATTGAAATGATATTACGTATGTGTGTGTGTGTGTAAATTAATATAGTAACATATATATTAATATATATGTGTGTGTGTGTGTGTGTGTGTGTAATATTATTCTTTATATTTATTATATATATAGAAGTTATTGTGTTAATCTCCAAAGCGCATAACATAGCGCTAATATTAAGTGAAGCGTCGGATAGTGTAAAGCATATGGTGCAGCCTTTTAAGGAATATCAACTAGCACATAAAGTATGTAAAACCAAGTCAAACCAAGGAATGAAGCACGTACGAATTCATGCGTTGGTGTGTAAACATTTGAAGGGAAGTGAAAACTGTTTTAAATGCCATGTGAGTCAGTCAAACCCGTGCTATAAACTTGGGCGCCAACATATGAATGTGGCGCCATATTAACAGCTTAAGAGGTCTTCAAAATATGCATAAACCTGCAAATAGAATAGAGACTCAATCAAAAGCAAACTTGGCAACATCTTATGAAGGAATTCAAATTAGGAAACTTGTTTGAGCTTGATGTCCGATATATCGAGTCGACTCAGCCATTTAAATGGTGAGGACTGTGATGTGTTGCAAACCTGTAAGTTAGCTTGGTGAGACGTTGCATGAGGATAGAAAGGTGGTAGGAATATTAAATTGTTTGTAGCTTTTGGTTGCTCACAAATTAGTACAAATAGAGGTGCTCATTCTACCAATTGCATCACTTGTCAATCTGATTTCTTTGTGTTATTTTGCTACAAATTTGGTGCAAGTAAGTTGAGAGGTTGAGAGGTTGAGAGTTGTTTTGTTTAATATTGGTTTTGTTGAGAGATCTAGAGAGAAGCTAGTAGAAGTATTTGGGTTGTTCGTAGTGGAAGTTGCAAGCGAACTTGAGCTATTAAGCAAGGAGGGAAGACTATTCAGTTGGAGCTTTAAACAGGCATGCTAATTTTTGCTTCTTTGTTATTATGTTGGAAAGATTGTTTATTATATTGCCATGATTGAAAAGATTGTCTTCATGTGTGTTTTGATGATTGCAAGTCTTTTGAAATATCTTGATTATTTCTTGTCTTGGAAACCCTTTTCATTTGGGTTTATACGTATATAGATATTAAAACCATAATGGGTTTTATTCGATTATAAATACTATTTGTACTATACATAGGTTGTTGGTACTATGCAAAGTGTAACAATACTCTAAGTGTGTAGCATATGATAGAGTTGTTTTGAGATACTTGATTGCTATGTTTGTTAATGAGTCAATGGGAAGGTTATTCTTGGGGTTAGGATAATCCACGAGAAGGGAATAACCTAGAATAGAATAGAATAGAATACTAATGGTCAATACAAATCGAGCAATTGTAGTGGTGAATATAAATGACCCTCACTAGAAGTATTGGGTGTTGAATCTTTGACCAAAGTAGTGTAGGTAGCCACTATCTACACTATCAATTCATTGTGATCCAAGTACATACTAGGCTGAGAATATCATAGAAATAAAGGTTGACTTTATGGTAAGTCTCTAGATATGTAGGACACACCACTATGCTCAGGAAAGGCTATTTGAAGGATGAGGTGACCAAAGCAATCTCTTCGTCAAAGTGAGGGCCATCTTACCAAGTTTGGTAGATGTGTGAGGGACCATAGTTAGCCCATGGTTGGCGGAAAAGTGTTTGATGAATGCTTCTCCTCATGTAGTTGGCGGCCAAGATTGGAGGACATTCTAGATCATTTGTATTTCTAATTCATGTGAGCTTGTTGAAGCTATGTATGTATTCATGTGTCCATCTATATGGAAATTGTAAATACGAAACATTATCTTGAATATATTTATGTAAAGTGAATTCATGCTTATATTATTGAAAAGATTCTTTGTATATGCAATAGAAAAGTTTGGAAAGGTTATTTTTCAAATGGTGCATTTATTATTGGAAAGAAAAGAAAATTTTAGTGCTCTTGTTAATAGATGCATAAACTATTCACTTGTGGGTAAAACTTAGAAAAATTACTGTGTAGAACAATGGGCATGTTACTTTTTGAATAAACAGTTTCAAGGAAGTTAAGAAGAGGAAGAGAGTCTTAACAAAATTAAGAACAAGTCAGAAAAAAGTTTAGATGGTATGCAAAAAGAGAAGAAAGAAAGGCTTCATGACAACTCTCAAGTCTCAACCACATCTTTCAATTTTATGCCTTTCTCACTTCACATTTATCAGCTAGAAACCTCTGAAAACCATAAGCAAGCAGATTGCTCATATAGATCACTATGCATACATTCTATTTCAATATACATTCCCTCTCACTATTCATGATCTCTTCCAAGAGATCTGACATTGAATGACAGAAGAAGAAAGTGCAACTAAAAACCTTGTAGGAGATCTTTCTTGACTCTCCTGTTCCAGGTCTGTCTATTGATCACATTACCATATAGTGCATTTAGGAGTACATAGTTATTGAGCTACAGATTCTCTTGGTGCTACAGAAATTATTTACTAGTGGTTCCTTTGTATTGTTTGGAATAGTTTTTAAAGCTTGGATCATGTCCTGTTGTTATTCCATGGTTCTTAACACCCCCTCACTGTTGTTATCATAAAAAGTTGTAATTTTCAGTCACATTGTCCAACTTTGGCATGCACAAACATCAATATAATCATTTTTCTCTCTTGTATGCACAAACATCAATATAATCCTTTTTCTCTCTTGCATGCACAAACATTTATGCACAGTGGCAAGCTCATCCTAGCCACAAACCAGCACATATGTCCTCACAAGGTATTGAAGAGAATGGATATTCAGTCCATCTGGAGTTCTACTATTTAGCAGGTTATCCTTTTTAATAACTTCATGGATAAAGGACAGTTAAGACTCTCAGGTTATATTTCTCAATAAGTTGATCATACATGAAGCATGCAAACAATAGCATAGCCATGTCCTATATAACTGCTAACAATTGCAAAAATCAAGGCACGTGATTCTTGCAAAGTTGCAACAATACAATTCTAACTAGCACACAGTTTCAATAAAATATGTTGGAATATAGAGAATTGAGCATAAGGAAATTGTTCCCTGCAATCCTTTAATATGCATATTTTAATGACTAAATAGCACAACATCAGAAGAGAATACAAATGAATAACTAAAAACCTAAGCAAGATAAATAGCAAAAACATGATGTAATCAAAACTCGCTAACATAAATCACATTAATATTTTAATACTGTTAACTTACCAATAGACAATCAATAAGATCTCTTGCTTCAGAAGAAAAATAGTCAGGAAATTCAAATTTCCTATCCATCACCCTTTGGAATGTGAGCCACTCACTAGCATCCTTAAAGGGTGATATACCAGACAGCATCTGATACAAAGTGCAACCCAGTGCCCACAGATCGTTTCTGTTACCAATGAACAATCTAGAACATATTAGGTACTCACAAACACAATGTTGACGAGCAATTGAATCTACATATTATATCACAGATACAGCCTATTTTTTCTAGGTACCCAATACTTGGAGGCGCTTGCTTAAGAACTTCTGGTGGAACATATGCAGCTGTTCCAACAAATGTACAGGCCTTCTCATCTGCACAGTTTTCATAGTTGAGATTCAGTGAAATCTGCATAAGGAAATTCAATCTTAATATGCAAAAGCAGATACACCACATTAGGTGGCAAGAACAAGTGCAACAATAACACAATTATTTCACTCAATGAGAAAAAAATATATATTCAATAAAGCTACCTTCCCTGAGGCCTTACTTGACGTAGTTTGAATTGAGTCAATTGAACTGTTTTCCGTTGGTTTTACACTTCCAAAATCTGCTAGTTTTACATGCCCATCTGCAGTAAGGAGTACATTCTCCGGCTGGTACCAAGAACACAAATTAGTAACCGAAGGAGCAAAGAAAATGCTCATCCAAGTGACATGTTGTTGCAACTTAAACTGCAATATCCACCTTGACATCTCGATGTATCAGCCCTACTTTGTGAAGGTACTCCAGGGCATCCACTAGTTCTGCACTATAGAAGCGTACTTCATCTTCTGATAGGCACCCTTTCTTCAAACATAAGTTATAACATCCAAGGTTCTAGTTTGTGAGAGCAATCAAAATTCTTATGACATCGAAATCAGCCTTTTTTTTAGTGTGTCATAATATAATTCAAAATACATATAAGATCATTGAGAATAACAGATACTAAAACCAGATAGTAAATTCATAACTAGTATTAAACTACAAACACTCACCCTACTTATCTGGTCAAAAAGCTCTCCTCCGTCACAAGATTCAAGGCCCATGTCTGTGTGGTGTGAGTCAAGAAAATTTTGTAATAAAGCTAAACACAACACTAGTAAAAGACAACTGACTTACAGGAAAATGTCTGATTGAAACAGGTGACATCAGTTTCAAGATATCCTAGACAATATGCTGATAAAACATTCTTGTAAGTTGGAGGGTGTTATAAACATTTGCCTAAAATCTTGGTTAACTTTACATCCACCAGCTTCAAAAAATTTCAATCTAATTCTTATCTTTGTAAATATATCATACAACCAATGCAAAAGCAAAATAGCCCTTGGATACAGATATTGAAAGTATCCTGAAAGGTAAAATAGAGCCTAATTATCCCTGGGTGATCTAACTGATCAAGCACAATACGTTCCAGCTTTACATATGCTACTTTCTTTTCTTTTGCTATAAATCGTTTGTCCATAATCTTCAAAGCATATATTTTCCCAGTGTCTTTCTTCTTTGCCCTAATAACCTGAAAATAGATACATCATACAACCAAAAGAAAGCATCAACAGCATTTTTATCATGAATAGTACACATTCTATATTAAATTATATAAAAATAAAATACACTTGTTCAACAACATTCATACAGGTAAGCTACAAAAAAATATTTAAGTTGGTCAAAGCAGGACAATCTACTCTAAAACTATGAAATGCCCAGATTTATTTACATCCATCGTCAGAATATTATGAAATTTAACAACTTCAAGCTTCCACAAGTCATAACATCTAATGAGACAGCTTTCATGTTAAATAATATCCATAAGTTATGTTGTTAAATTACAAACTTTCTTTAAAATTAGGCATTTCAACTCTAAAACATCAAATATTTGAGCCTTTTGACTGCTCTCTTACTTTTTGTATAGGACATCCACAAAATGCCAGTTTCCTTCCTTGAGGATGATTTACTTCCTTGGAACCAAAAATATTGCATTCACCACCCTTTAAACAATTACAAACTTGAATTATAATGTAAACACAAATATAAAAAATAAAATAAATGCATCCAAATAGCACAAATAACCATTCCCTTGCAAGCAATCAGTTTGATGGCCAAAGCAAGTCCAATCATTAAAATACATAACACAGTTGGCCAAAGAAAATTCTTATTAATGATTAGTAATAAGCAGATTAATTCAAGAGAAAACCTGTCCTCAAATTAGACACAACATGGTTTATTTAGATCCAAAAGATTTGTGAGAGACTATCTGTTTGTGAAAGAATCCATCCTTATAAATGATAGATATGATCACCTCAAGGTTACCAACCACTGCAAAAATGTAGAAGGCTAATTATATATGATTGCAGAAGTCAACAATATAAACTAGAGACTTTACCACTATTTTTCGCACATGAACAGGAAAAAGAATTAAAAACCTTACTATGAACTTCCATTAGAAAAATAAACAACTCATGCAGAACCCAATTACATGCAGAGCTTTATGCAGATTGTTCTGAATACTGCAGATGGGCCACTGGCCTGTGATCTCATTGGGCTTTTTGTGAGATTCAATATCATGAAATCAAAGGAGAGCACGGACTCTCAAGGCACATTCCAATGAAGAAAGATATATGGGTTCATATAAAGAGAAAAGTTTTAAGGAATTTCGTCGCTGCTAAGAGACATAAGAGAAGAAAGAAGGAATCCTATGAGCATAAACATAAGAGCATGCCTGAACAAAAGGATACTATTATGCCACCCAAGATGCCAATCACAGTACTGTATATAAATAGGATGTACATACTGCAAGGTGCTCTAGTAGGTCAGCATAAATTGATCTCATACCAGTTTCTTCACTGGAGGGGCTTCAATGGAGTTGTGTAAGAAGTTGGAAGTGCTGCTGGTCATTGAATGCCTTTCTAGTGATGGTCATGCAGCAGAGTATATTATTTACAAAAGCTTGTCCTGATTAAAGATAAATGATGGTGATTGCTACTTCAAAATCTACACTTCAGCTCTACATTATCTTTGGCGACTTGAGACAATGTTCCTAAGATGTCCACAATTATCATAACAAAGAAAGAACAATTGTTTATTATTCCAATGTTCTTTGATTTAATGTTAAAGAAAACTTAAGAGAGAAAAATTATGATATGGTCCACACATATAATAATGGAAATAATATAATGCAGAATATAGATCACACATAGCACAAGAGATGTTTGTGGGCCAATATGCCCTGATATCCAATATATGCTGAAATAGAGTAAACCCTTGACGTAGGGTAACACCATACAATACTCCTTATGAAAGAAGCCACTCCATGCTATATCTCCAAGAGATCCTAAATACAATATCCCACTTCACACAAAGTTCATTCACATTAGTTGGAGAAATTGAGCTAGGTAACACTTTTAACAAAATGAAATTATTGAAATACCATTATATGAACAATAAATTCTATAAACCCAATGAATGATACTACCCCCCTTTTTTAAATACATATATGAGATTAACTTTTCTAGATCCAAATGTAATCTTTAAACAAATTTAAAATTTAGAGTATTTTATACTAAGATTAATATTGGGCAAACATCCATCTGCCACTGGCTCACATTGTCACAGTGTTGCACAGTCCGTCCTCTTTCCCTGCTAGACGATCTAGTGACTGGAACTTCAATATAACAAATTGCTATTTTAAAATTGTATAAGAATGCCATGTAGGACTAGTCAATCTTGACAGTGACTCCTTTGCATAGCTCATTGAGATCCATAACAACTCTTCAATCAATCTACAGGGAGATATACACATTAATTTGATCATCTGTTGGTGACGAATCTCAACTAGAACAAAAAAAACTTGAATAAAAAACCAAATCTATAATTATGTGAAACTCCTATTACGTGTAGGGGCATAATTGCTTCTAGCAATGAAAATCACAGTTCTCATTAAGGTCCACTTTTGTTGGGAGTATACATTTTGCTAGGAGTACACGATCAATAATATTTATCCCCTATTATTATTTCAAACCAAAGCCAAAAAAAACTTGAACTTGTGACCACAAGACAACAAAGAAGTGATAAGACACAACTATTTGTCATCATGTGTGACGGTTGTCATATGCTGGCGCATAGATTTCTTTAAAATTATAAATTGCTTGTTAAGTGCATACAACAGTAATATTTAATTAATACTTCAATTTCCAATTAAAATCACATCCCAGTATTTAAATTCAGACAAGCAAACAACACTATGGTGAGACATGACAATTCACTTTGCATGCAACTCCAGTCACATAGTAAGGCATAAACTAATTCTAACATAATAAATGTTTCTGCACGTCAGGGTTGAAAAACAAAATAGAAGGTCATGGTCACTACATATAAGCAAGAAT